>MU724661.1:63623-92090 GCA_026770625.1 Nicotiana glauca
GTATTGATTTGATTTTGGTTTGGGCTTTTGTTAGCATTATTTAATTTAATAATGTTAATGACTATAAAACTTATTGAAACATTTACAAGTTCTAAGTCCAGCCTTGAAATAATACCTGAAAAGGTAATTATGAATCTTTTTAAGAAATATTTATAAATTACATCATAATAAGTATATTTATATATTAAATATATCTAAAATTTCTATATATATAATGTCGTGTTGGTTTGGTTTTTCGGTTTGACTTTCTTTAGTTAAAACCAAACCAAACCAATTATGGTTGGGTTTTTTCTTCCAACACCAAACCATAGTCGAGTTTTTTTCTCGGTTTGACTTGGATTATCGGGTTGGTGCGGTTTGTCGGTTTGCTTTGTACACCCCTAATATAAAGTATAAGTGTAAAGAATATTCAATGGAATATTCCCCTGAAATATCTTGCTACAAAACTAGCCGTTATGGCCGACCTGAGTATTCGACCTCGATCCCGGTTACTCGGCTCGCCAATAGGTTCTTTCCATCTCGAGTACGACCTCGGCCTAATCGGCTCTTTGTAACCTATCTTTGAGCAAGATACCCTTGGTCAGATTTTGACCCATACAGTTAGTCACTCTGCCCGCCGAGGTTTTTTTTTTTTGGACGAGCTCAGTGGCGGGACTTAACCATTTGCAACTTGAGAAATTTGGGCATGGTCGAGTAGCAATATTTTTTATGGTGGGTGTGACAACATGGCGCTTCGAGAGCCACATCTGACCGTTAGGTTAGCTTGAAGTGACATCATTTCGTCATGTGTCATTATGGCGTATGTTCCCGATATGTTACATAGTTTCTCGCGCCCCTTCTGTTTCGAAATCAATGTGGTGGCGCTTGACTTTCTCGATCAGGGTACCGGTATTCTTATAAATTGGGATGGGAACCCTCCACTTGATTTGTTGCACTTCTAGGTATTTGAATTTTCAAACCTTATCTCCCTTTCCTTATAGTTCTTGCATCTTTATTTCTCCCCATTTAGCGCTTTCTTCCATTATCGCCCCTTGTATATATGCAATTTCTTCCCATTTACGTGACAGAAAATGGCTAGTGCATCTTCTAACCTTGAGGGAGTTTCTGATTTGGTTCCATTGATGGTGGACATGCCTTCTCATGATGAAAGAGGAGCCATGGCTGCGGAAGATGAGAGTTTTCCTACTGTGGATGAGATAATTCCACGCTCAGAAAGGGCTAGGCTGGACTTTTCGAAGCGGCCTGAATACGATCCTGAACCTCTTACCTCTGAGATAGATGCGGCGGTCCTTGTTGAATTTGGGCCAAATAGTGAATCCTAGACCAAATCAACCTCATCCCGGCTGGTGACTATGTGGTGCAAATTCACCGCCTGGATACTACGCGTTCTACACATATCCGTTCATCGTCAGCTATATGCTTCGTCTTCCTTCCTTGGCGGAGGACTTTTGCCGCTATTATGGCGTTTGTCTAGCCCAACACTCCTTGTACATCTATAAGCTTTTCCTTATGCTTATAAAGTACACAGAGCTAGTCAACCATGGGATCTCTCTCCGTCATCTGCTTCATCTCTCCGCCCCAAGTTTTCACAGGGGTATGATGATACACCTTCACCACCGAGGGACCAAACGACTAGTGGTGAAGATGGACGATAAAACAAATCATCGTTTTTGGGTCAACTTCTTCTATGTCAAGATAGAGCACGTGGTGTCGAACCCCAATGGATTTCCTATGGAGTGGAACTTTGCTCGTAAGTGTTTTTGTGAATCATCTATTTGTTGTTTCTCTTTGTTGACTTAATCGATCTTTCTATTTTCTTTTTCCTTCTATGCAGCTGAGAAGTCTCCTCCTTCATTGGGCACTGATATTCGTGACTGGGTGATCTAAGTTTTAACTCACACGGTGGGGATCCGTGAGTGGTCGCAGTTTAATAAGAAGTTCGATCTTAAGCCTTCTTCGATGGGTGAGTCATCTTGTTTCGATCTTAGTTGCTTCAGCCTTCATATAATCTTTTTTTACGTCTTCCTTTGCTGATAGGTTAGAGGGCTCCGAGGAGGACGAGGGCTCCAAGGAGAACGAGGGCTCCTACTCTCGATTTTTGTTAGTTAGGTGCCTCGACTGGGCCTCTACTTGTCGCGACTGTAGGCGAGTCCGTTCAGATTGTTGTTCCTTCTCGGACCCCGACCTCACGTAGACCTAGCCGTCAGGCTGCTGCACCACTAGCGGAGAATCTGGCTTCTTTAGCGTTTAGTGGATGAGTCATCACAGGGCAAGAAAGAAGAGGCTCCGCTAAAAAGGCAGAGAATAGAGGTTGACGGCAAAATGACCGAGAACGAAGGGCCCACAAGGGGTGATCCCAAGCTGGCCCAAGGGCGGTGTGATTTTAGATGCGAAGACTGTGTCCTCTACAAATGTGGCGGTTGCTATGGAAGGAGAAGGTCAAAAAGAAGTGATCGAGGTCGCTCCGGGGACCAAACCGTGGACGTCAGAGTGGGTTGGCGTTCCTTCCTCTGCCGAAGAGAAGAAGAAAGCTGTGGCCGTAGATAATTATGAATCCGGCTCGGACGTCGACCCCGAAGAGGAGAGGATGTTCGATGAGGAGTTTAATCGGATCGAGGTGAGAACATATGGTTCTTCTTATTTGATAGTCATCATTTTGGACTGCAACCTGTATACCAACACATAGAGCGTGGTCCACTCTTCGGTCTCTCTTTGCTCTGGCACCGAGAACAAAATTCTACAGTCATTTAAGGACACTGATATGTTGTTAAGCATATCTGGAATGACTTTGCGGGTGAGTTAGTATCCTTGTTTTTGTTCCTTGTCTTTTCTCCTTTTTATTTTTACTGACTCTTTTCGGCTCTTTTTCTCTTTAGACTCTTATTTTGGAGATCGATAATGCCCGCCGAGAGGAGAAGTGGAAGGCGGTTTTCAAGAAGATGGTTTTGAAGTCATCGGTATCGTGACAAAAGTCGTGCGATGCGTGCCCGGTTTAGTGTTGATGGTAATTTCAAGTCCCTTAGATACAAGTAGGGACAGAAGAACGATGAGCTTGTGAGGGTCATCAGCAGATGTAGTGAGCTCGAGGGATTGCTTAGAGTAAATGAGGATGAGCTTGAGGTGAGCAAAGGGGTCATGGATGAATGTGTCGACATTCAAGCTCAAGTGGCGTCTTTGTGGGCTGAGCTTGAGCAGAGCTCGATCAGAGCTAACAACTTAAATGATGAGTTGATCGAGAAAGTGGCAGAGTTCGAGAAGGTCGAGGAGGCCAGGATGACGGCTTTAGCGAAGGTGGCAACATTAGATGAGGTCATTCGCGTCTTAGATTTGAATGGGCGAGTGAAGCAAAAATGACCATGCTGAGGGAGGCACGACTTGATGAGTAATTGGTGGGATCGAGAGAGATGTTTCGAGCCTTAGTGATCAAGTTGCTGCTCTTTAGGACGAGAAGGCGCGGTTGTTGGCCCGACCGTCCTCCTCTCATATTTCTGCTTTCCCCGACGTTTCTCGTCACTTATACGAGATGTGGATCCACGCCGAGGCTCAGCTAGATATATATAGGATTTTGATGACGGCGGAGAAGGTTCCTGTGGCCGATTTTGAGGATGCTCGTGTTAAGGCGCGTGCCGCTACGATTACCTGTGGTTATGACCCTGCTACGCCGAGGACCGACGATGATGAAGATGATTTAGATGGGCTTGCATCAGATGCTTGGTATGATGACGAGTATTCTAATGGCGGGGGCAATGATGGAGATGGCACTGCTGGGCCGGGCGGTGAAGGTGGGGATGACATGGAGTAGTGCTTTGTACTTTGTTTTTTTTTGTGTTTTTCTTCCTCTTTTGTTTTTTGAAGGGGATACTTTCTGTCCCTTTGTAAGATATTTTTTTTTGGAATGGAATGATCACAACCCTTTGTTGTATGTTATTAGGCCTTTTTATTTTTCTTCGATTGTTTTTATTCAGAAGAATTGTGTTGGTATGTGCTATTTCGAATAAGGTCGAGTATATCTTTGATTGAATTTAGGTGGTCCCATATCATCATACTTAACTTAAACGAAGTTGTAAATCAAACTCAAGTCAGGTTGAGCATGAGTTGAATTCGAGTGTGGCCGAATATGATTTTTTGCTAATTCGAACAAGGTTGAATGTGAGTTAATTCGAACGAGGTTGAATGTCACTTTAATTAATTCGAACAAGGGAAAATGTGTTAATTCAAACGAGGGTCAAATGTGAGTTAATTCGAGTGAGGTCGAATGTTGACTCTTAGTCGATTCGAACGAGGTCGAACGTATTAATACGAGCAAAGGTTGAATATGAGTTAATTCGAATGAAGGTTGAATATGAGTCAATTAGAGTGAGGTTGATACTGACTCTTCGGTGATTCGAACGAGGTCGAATGTGAGTCAATTCGAGCGAGGTCGAATGTTGACTCTTTGTTGATTCGAATGAGGTCGAATGTGAGTCAATTCGAGCAAGGTCGAGTGTTGACTCTTAGTTGATTCGAATGAGGTCGAATGTGAGTCGATTCGATCAAGGTCGAATGTTAGTCGATTCGAGCGAGGTCGAATGTGAGTCGATTCGAGCAAGGTCGAATATTGACTGAACGAGGTCAAATGTGATTCAATTCGAGCAAGGTTGAATATTGACTCTTAGTTGATTCGAACGAGATTGAATGCGAGTCGATTCGAGCAAGGTTGAATGTTGACTCTTAGTTGATTCGAACGAGGTCGAATATGAATTGATTCGAGGTCAAATGTTGACTCTTAGTTGATTTTAACGAGGTAGAATGTGGTGAATTGATTGGTAAAGAGTTAAAACTTGGTGGAGACAGGCGAACATCATGTGTTTGTATGTTTCGCTTTCATATATATATATATATATATATATATATATATATATATATATATATATATCAAAGTTTACATATTTTTCGGGCTGGTATTCCAGTCCAATCTATCTAGTCCCTCATTGTTCAGCCTGGAGAAGTATTCGAGGGGTCGAACAATAAACTTGCCAACTTGTAATCTAACCTGCTCGAGCCTTAAACTTTGAGATAACCTCCTTGTCACCATGTTAAAACCAAAACCCAATTGGGACAAAACATAGGTGAGGGAAAAATAGTACGACTTGGAGAACATATTTTCTTAGAAGTTGAAGTACTTGAGGTGGGCGATGTTCCTGTTGTTTGATAATAACTTCCCCTCCATTGTTTCTAGTTGGAATGATCCTTTGCTTACTGCTGCCGTGATCTTATATGGTCCGTCCCAATTATTCCCTAGTTTTCCTTCTTGTGGGTCCTTCCCGCGGGGTGATATGGCGTGTAGAGTATTCTTTTGATGTGCCATTTTTCAAAGAACTCGGCGATATTTTTCCCGGTGAATTGGTACCCGTTGTCACAACTAATTTCTTTGGGGATGCCGAAGTGGCATATGATGTTCCTCCATATGAATGTGATCACTTCTTGCTCACGCATTTGGGCGAATGCACTTGCTTCTACCCACTTGGAAAAATAGTTAGTTAAAACTAAAAGAAATCGCAATTACCTCAACTCGCTAGGAGGGATCTAACGATGTCCATTCCCCATTTGATGAAAGGCCAAAGCGAGGTGACTGAGTGGAGGTGCTCGCCCTCTTGGTAGATCATGTGGCATGCTTCTGGTATTGCTTGCATTTTCTTACGAAGTCGGCAGCCTTTTTTTTTTATCGTAGGCCAGTAGTAGCCTGCTTGTATGAGGCATCTGACGAGAGCTCGATTGCCAGTATGAGCTTCGTAGTGACCTTCATGTACTTCTTCGAGGATGCGCCGCATCTGATTTGGCCTAAGCATTTCGCTAAGGGGCTGCCATATGTTCTTTTATACAAGTTATTATTGATGACGTTGTACCTGGCTTCGTTCATTCGAAGCTTCTTGGAATCTTTTCTATCATATAGGAGCACCACTTCCTGCAAATATGAGACAATGCAATTGCACTAGTCCTAAGTCAAGTTTATAGTACATACCTCGATTTGATCGATCGATAAATGGAGAAGAGTGGCCACGTTCCTTTCTCTGGTTATGCTTTTGGTTGCCGCTGCTAGTTTGGCGAAACTGTCTGCTTCGATGTTCTATGCTCGAGATATTTGATTGAGCTGACATTCGTCAAACTCGGATAACAGTTTGCATATTTCGGCCTAGTATTTCTGTAGCCGTTGTTCCTTGATTTGGAAAGTCCATATGACTTGATTGACGACGAGTTAGAGTCGCATCATAGGACTACTCGTCATGCTCTGTAATTGAGTGATAATTTTAATCCTGCAATCACGTCCTCATACTCGGCCTCATTGTTAGTCATATCAGGGCACCGTATGGACTGGCAAATTATTTTGCCTGTTAGGACCTCGAGGACGAGTCCCAGTCCAGGCCCTGACGCGTTAGAAGCACCATCAGTGTACAGAACCCATTGGTCGTGCATTTTGGTAGAAAGTACTGGTGGCTTCCCTTTCGACTTCGAGCATTATCTTTGCGCTAAAGTCCGCGAAGAAATCGACAAGTACTTGCGATATTATAGCTGTTCGCGGCTAATAGGTTATATCGTGCCCGCTTAGCTCTATGGTTCATTTGGGCAATCTACCCGATAGTTCGGTTTTGTGCAGGATACTCTTTAGAGGAAAGGTCGTGACCACTAAGATGGGGTGGCACTGGAAATAGGGTCTAAGCTTTCGTGAAGCTACGACCAAGGCTAGGGCTAGCTTCTCGAGGTGAGGGTACCTTGTTTCAGCATCGACAAAGTCTTGCTAATGTAGTAGATTGGAGACTGTGTACCTTTATTTTCTCGTACTAGGACTGCACTTACTGCGACATTGGACACGACCAGGTAATTGAGGAAACATTCTCCAGGTTCCGCTTTAGTGAGCAGCGAAGATAGGTATGCCTTTAGTTTTTTTAAGTTATTGATGCACTCGAAATTACATTGGAGTCCGTGGTCTTTTTTGAGTATACCGAAAAATTTGTGGCACCTATCAAAGGACCATGAGATGAATCTTGACCGGGTGGCCATACGACCAGTCAGTATCTGCACCTGTTTCTTGCTGGTCAGTTTTCTAGTATTCCCTCTATAGCCTTGATTTGGTCGGGGTTGACCTTGATGCCTCATTACGACACTAAGAAGTCGAGGAACTTTTCTCGAGGTTACTCCGAAGGCGCATTTCTCGGGGTTCAATTTCATGTCATACCTTCTGAGTATGTCGAAGGCTTCCCTCAAGTGGTCGATGTGGTCTTCCTTCCTTTAAAGTTGACCAACATGTCATCTATATATACTTCCATAGTTTTGCCGAGTTGATGTTTGAACATTTCGGTCACCTGCCTCTGATATATCAACCCTGCATTTTCCAACTCGAACGGTAAAAACCTGTAGTAGTATGTCCCCTGGTGGGTGATAAAAGTGGTTTTTTCCTGGTCCTCCTCCATGAGGATCTGGTTGTAGCCCGTGCAGGCGTCCACAAAGCTTAGCAACTCGTGTATGGCTGTTGCATTGATAAGCTGGTCAATATGGGGCAATGGGAATGAGTCTTTTGGGCAGGTTTTGTTCAGATCTGTGAAGTCTACACACATCCGCCACTTTTCGTTCTTCTTTCTCACCATGACCACGTTGGCAACCTATTGAGGGTACTTCAATTCTTTGATAGATACGTTTTCTAATAGTTTTTCAACCTCTTCGTGGACCGCATCATTTATTGCGGAGTTGAATTTTCATCTAACTTCCCTTAGTAGGGGTAAAATAGGTCGAGATTCAACTTGTGAGTCGCTATCTCCTTTGGAATACCTAGAATGTCTGCATGGGAAAAAGCAAATAGGTCTACGTTACTTTTCAAGAATTAGCGGAATTCACCTAGCTCTTGGAACTTATGGCCGATGAAAGCTTTTTTGTTGTGGTCGTTATCATCGAGTTGGAGGGGGTCGAGGTCTTCTACGGTAGATCTTGTAGCTTCTATGACTTCAAGATCTTTGATCATATCCTTTTCGTCCTCGCTCGACTTCGACCATGTTGATTGCTATGATTTTTTGGCTTTACCCTTTAACTGTTGGGTCTCTGTGCAATCTTGGGCGATGTGATAGCATTCCCGGGTAGTGCATTGTTCTCTTCAGATGCTTAATACCCCCCAAATGGTGGAAAATTTGATTTCTTGATATAAGCTGGAGGGGGCGACTTTCATAGCGTGGATCCAAGGTCGACCTATGATGGCGTTGTATGCCATATCCTAGTCCATGATATGGTGTGTGGTCTCCAAAGTGACGTCGCCAGCCAGGACGGGTAGTGTGATTTCTCCAGATGTCCGTTCAACTACATTGTTAAAACCCATAAGTATGATGCAGCGTGACTCTATCCTATCCTCGAGCTTTATTTATGCAAGAACTCGAGGGTGGATGATGCACGCGCCGCTCCCATCATCAACTATAATACGTTTTACGTCAATGTTTAAGACACGTAAAGTGACAAAAGCATCATAATGGGGAAAAACCAAACCGTGGTTATCTGACTTGTCGAAGATGATACTCCCTTCGAGTTCATCATATCGTTCATGAGTGATTGACTGTTTGAGTTTGTGGGTGGTGGTGAACTTTACGCTGTTGATGGATATTTCGTCGCCTCCTTTAATGATCATTAGAATGGTTCGAGCCGGGGAAGGTGGTTTGGGCGGTCCCTGGTGCTGTTCACGTCCTCGGGCGAAGTTGGCCCTTCCCTGATCGCTCATCAGCTCTTTCAAGTTCCCTTGGTGAAGCATGTTTACGAGCTCCTATCTTAGTGCGATACAATCCTCAATTTTATGGCCGCGTTCCTGGTGGAACTCGTAGAGGGCATTTGACTTTATGGTGCTTGGGTCGGATCTCATCTTCTACGGCCACTTTACTTTTGGGTTGAGCTTTTCCAGCGCATAGACTATTTTTGAGGGGGGAACACAAAAATTGTGAGCAGATAATAAGGGGGAATACCTCTCTCACTTCGGTGAGTTCCTGTTCGTGGCCTGGATGGGCCTTCATCGTGGCGTGGAGGAGGTATGAGGGCGCCTCTAACATAAGGATAATGTCTTTCCTGATTAAGTTGGGGTCCTACTAGATCCCTCCTGTTGTTACTTCTTTGGTCCTTCCTGGACCTTATTTGGACTGAGGTTAACCGTTGAGTAGGTCCGTTGATGTCGTCCTTGTCGACTCTTACCTCGGCACAGTAGGCATTATGTATCTCGTCCCAAGTGGTCGGAGGGCATTTCATGAGGCGACTTAGCAATTTTTTAGTTTCCCTCGACCCACTTCTGCTAGCCCATTCTGGAAAGTGTCTATCGTTATCCCTTCAGATACATTTGGAAAGTTCATTCTTGCACGGTTGAATCAGGCAAGGAAGTCTCGCAGTCCCTCGACAGGCGATTGCTTAATGGCGAATATGTCGTTCACCCTCGCCTAGGTTTTCTTAGCCCAAGCATGGGCGGTGATGAACTTGTCTGCCATCTCCTCGAATGTTTCTATGGAACATGCAGGTAGCTGTGAGTACCAAGTCAGCGCTCCCCATGTTAGAGTTTCGCCAAACTTCTTTATCAATATGGATGACACTTGTTCTTTGGAGAGGCTGTTGCCTTTCACTACAGTAACATAGTGGGTCACATGATCCTCAGGGCCCGTCGTGTCGTTGTATATTTTCAAGTACGACGACATTTTGAAGGTTTTGGGTATTTTGTGTGGTGCAGCTTTGTCGCTGTATGGTTGCTCAACAAACCAACCAACGTCCCTTTTTGGAAGGAGTTTTGGGGCGCTTGGTATTTTGTCTACACTTTCTTGATGCTCTTTCATTTGGTTGCAGAGCATTTTATGATTGTTCTCCATCTCCTTCATTTTATGTAGAATGGCTGTGAGGGTATCGTTACCTGCACCACTAACATTGTGAGTAATACCTGTTGGGGGGAAGGGGCGGAGGGCATGTTGCTTGCAGCTGTTGGTGCAATGCAAGCCCCTGCCTCTTCCCAGTTCGGACTTTGAGCGGGTTCGACAAGGAAAATGGTTAGCGTGTTTGTCAACCACGCCTCGAGAAGCTTTTTTACTGTTGCTGGTGCCTCTTCTATTGTGGATGTAGAGTCCCACTTTCCGTGCGAGGTTGTGATGCTATCATGAGGAAGATGCGAGTTGTTTCGCCTGGGAGAGGTATTTGGTATTACCTCCTCACCCTCCGTTTCATTTACTTCGTTGATGGTATGGAGGAGGTTGATGGTGAGGTCGGCTATCGCCTTCTTTTTTTCCTCTCTGTTGCCTGCCATATTAGATTTGTGTGCACAAGGAAGTGTAGGGTTTTTGCATTGTTTTTTTAGATCTATAAGAAACTAAAATTTTAACTAGAAAATTCCCCACAGACAGCATCAAATTTTTTGAACAAAAAGTATGAAACCTTTTGTTAAACTAATTAAATAAGAGGATAATGGGTAAATCCTAATTAAATATAAAAAAAAATCCTAGATCTGAAATACGATTATACAAATAACATTGAATTGCATTTAAACCAATTTAATACAATGGGTATTAAATGATACTGTTATGAGTGAGTGGGAAACAATGATAAACAATAAATATATTAAACGGAAAAGGGTCTAATATATCCTTGTACTATGGTAAATTATTTAAAACTGTCCCCCGTTATACTATTGGGCCATAAATGTCCCTACCGTCCAACTATCCTAATAAATCTACCCTTACTTTGACGGAAGTGCCACGTGACATCCATCCTTGCCTCTTTTTATATCTGGGCACATAAGAGACGACCCGCTGCAACTATACCCACCAACCCATAACCCATTTATAAACCAAATAATACCCCAAATTCACTGGCCAACGATTTATACCCAAATTAAATCCCAACCCTAATTTATAATCCTACTGCCATCTCCATCAAACCCTCTATTCTATTAGCTCCATAAAGACAACCCATTTCAACAAATTTCATCATAAATATCAGAGTCTAGTGCTACATCAAAGAGGAGGTGCCATTGTGGAGAGATTGCCAACCACTTCCGATCGACCACACCTCAAAATCCCGGAAGAAGATTCTATAAATGTGCAAAATCTAAAGTAAGTTTGTTAATTGTTTGTACAAAACTGAAATTTTTATTCCTTCTAACTTAATTATTGTTCATTTTCGTTGGAATGAGTCGTGTGGATATTGGGAATGGCAAGACAAACCTTTTCCGGATCGAGCTTTGGTAGAAATCAATAAGGTGCAATGTAAATTGGATGCTGCTAATGTTACAATTAATATGTTGAAGAAATTATTGGAGTCATGCACGATAGAAAGAGACGAGCTGTTGGAAAAAGTTAAAGATTTGGAGGTTTCAAAAAATGTTGAAGTAAACAAAGTAAGGGAAATCAAAGATAAAGGTTAAAATGAAGATGTTTATTTGGATTTCAGTTGCACTTATTGTTGGTTTTGTTGCGGCAATGTGGATGAAATAAATTGTGTCTGTTGAAGATGGTCTATGGTCCATATTTCACTTGTTAATATATGTTCCTAAGTATTAGAGTTTTTTTTGCCATTGTAAAACAATTACATCTATTGTTAATGTATGTTTTGATGTTCCAAGTGCTAGTGTTTTTTCCAAGTGCTAGTGTTTTGATGTTCTCTCTATTGACTTGTCAATTGTTTAAAATTAGTTTGAATTGTTTTATGGAATATGGTCCTTTTTAATGTCATGAACCAAACCCACCTGGTCGTGATGGCGCCTCTCGTGAAGACGAGGCTAGCCAACAGAAAATTTAACTCCTCAATTAACTGACAGTTATAAATCACAAGCAAGCTTAAAGCAAGAATATCGTAACCGGCAATACAGATATAACTGCGATAACAAGAAAAGCCAACCCAAATCCAGCCCGCAATCGGGGTGTCACAAGTCATGGGCTACTACAGAGTTTATTAACTACTATAAGACTGCATCTAAGAACATAGTCCGAGATAGATGAAATACAAGAAAAGATAAGGAAGGAACAGGGCTGTGGACGCTGACAGCTACCTCGTCTCTCCGGTTCCGCCTGGTCTGGATGGAAATTAGCGCTCAGGAACGAACTCTGCTATACTTGTATCTGCACACACGGTGCAGAGAGTAATGTGAGTACTCCGACCCAGTGAGTAATAAAAATAAATAATATCTGATAACATAGAAATCCCACAAAGGCACAATTTATGCTATCTCAAGCAGTAAAATCAGGTAAACAGTAGAAACCAGTGAAGTACAGTAAGAAAACTCTTTGAAAACAGTTAAAAACAATTATTCTCAATCAATAAGAGATACTCAGGAACCTGCCCCTCGGGCGCCATATCAAACTCTCAGTGCAGTATCAACCCCGCGGGCTCCGTATCAATCACTCAGTACAACATCAGCCCCTCGAGCTCACTCTCACTCATATGGGTACCTGCGCTCACTGTGGATGTGCAGACTCCGGAGGGGCTCCTATGGCCCAAGCGCTATCAATAAGGCCTGAAAGCTTGAACAATATCAATGCGAGGCCTAAAAGCTTGCTCATAATACACTCGAGGCCTGAAATCCTCCTCACATAACACTCGAGTCCTGAAAGCCTCCTCACCAATCACTCAAGGCTTGAAAGCCTCCTCACCAATCACTAATCATATCCTCACATATGGCCCTCAGCCAAAATCAGTCCAAAAATAATCCAAAAGCCCCTCGGGCATCAGTAAAACAATATTACTCAACTCAAGCAATTGTTCAAATATTAGTTAAAAACTCCAAGTTTGAGTAAAATAAAGCTGAGTTCATGAAACAGTATAAATCACATGGACTGAGTTCAAATAATATTTCAAATAGCGAGGAAAACAGTGATGATAGTTCATAAGGAGTTCAAACAGTCGGCAATAAGCCCCAAACATGGCAATAAGCCCAAATCATAGTGAAAAATAACAAGTCAAAGCTAATACGCGGTAAAATATCAACCGGACTGAACCAAGTCACAGTACCCCAATATTAAATGACCCCGCGCTCGTCATCGAACGCGTGTCTCATCTCAACACAGCACCAAGTTGTGCCAATCCGGGGTCTCAAACCCTCAGAACATCATTTAAAGCCATTACTCACCTCTAGCCGGCCAAAAATCCTAGCTCGTTATGCCCTTGCCTCACAAATCGACCTCCTCGCGCGTCGAATCTACTCAAAACCACAACGAATACATTACAAAAGGCTAAGGGGACATAACCCAATCGAAAAGACTCGAAAAACATCAAAATTCACGAAATATACAAAACCCGAGCCCCGGGCCCACATCTCAAAAAATTATAAAATTAAAATCCCTGGCTTCCTTATCTCGCCACGAGTCTAGCCATCTAAAAATCATTCAATTCCCATATCATTTCGACCCTCAAATCCTTGATTCTATCCAAGAGGGTTTTCTACCCTTTTCCAACAAAATTCTCTGATTAAATGCTAAAAGTTGTAATAGATTCAAGTTATACAACCAAAATTTAGTTAAGAACACTTACCCTGTTGTTCTCTATGAAAATCGGACCAAAAATCGCCTTAACCGAGCTCCAAATCGTCAAAAAATGGGAAATAGGAACGAAGTCCCATTTCCAAAACTTAACCTTTCTATTCAGGCCTATTTCCGCTTTTGCGGTCTAGGGACCGCTTTTGCGGAAAATAACCCGCTTCTGCGGTCTCTTAATTTTGCCCGACCAACCGCTTTTGCGGTCCACCTATCGCAGAAGCGATTTCTCCTTTGCGGAATAAAATCTGCTTCTGCGGTTCCTGGCCAAACGTCCACTTTCTGCTTCTGCGGCTGCCAAGCCGCATTTGCGGCTCTGCTTCTGCGACTCCTCATATGCTTCTGCGGAACCTCTTCTGCGGTCCATTTCCACAGAAGCGAAAATATCAGATACCAGATCCTTCAGTAGTCCTTAAACTCCAAATTTCATCCCGTTAGCCATCCGTAATCACCCCGAGACCCCCATGACCTCAACCAAAAATACCAATACATCCTATAATGTTATTCAAACTTGTTCCAATTATCAAAACGCATCAAACAACGCTAAAACCATTAAATCACATCGGATTCAAGCCTAAGTTTTCTTCAAACTTCCGAAACTCACATTCGATCAAAAACCCGACCAAACGATGTCCGAATGACCTGAAATTTTGCACACATATCCAAAATCACCTAACGGAGATACAGCAACTCTCAGAATTCCATTTCAACCCTCAGATCAAAATCTCACCTATCAACTGGAGTTTGCCAAAATTCAAACTTCGCCAATTCAAGCCTAATTTTTCGCCGGACCTCCAAATTAAATTTTGATCACGCTCCTAAGTCACAAATCATCCCCCGAAGCTAACCGAATCGTCGGAATTCACATCCGAGCCCTCTAACTATATAGTCAACTTCCAGTTGACTTTTCCAAAACAAGCTTCCTTCTAAGAGGCTAAGTGCCTCATTTCCAACTAAAACCAATCCAATTCTACATGATCACCTGAAATACCGATATTGAAATATAGAGAAACATAATATGGGGGAAACAGGGCGGTAACTCACATGACGACGGGCCGGGTCGTCACATCCTCCCCAACTAAAACAAATGCTCGTCCTCGAGCGGGTCAAGAAACATACCTAGAGTCTCAAACAAGTGAGGATATCTGCTCCGCATCTCCCGCTTGGTCTCCCAAGTGGCCTCCTCCACGGGACGACCTCTCCACTGCACCTTCACCGAAGCTATATCCTTTGATCTCAATCTCCGAACCTGACGACCCAAAATAGCCACTGGCTCCACATCATAGGTCAAATCATCATCCAACTAAACTGTACTGAAGTCCACCACATGAGACGGGTCCCCAACATACTTCCGGAGCATGGATACATGGAATACCGGATTCACGCTAGACAAGCTGGGGGGCAAATCAAGCTCATAAGCCACCTCTCCAATCCTCCTAAGTATCTCAAAAGGCCCAATGAACCTCGGACTCAGCTTCCCTTTCTTTCCAAATCGCATAACGCCCTTCATGGGCGAAACCTTCAACAAGACCTTCTCGCCCATCATATAAGATACATCCCGAACCTTCCGGTCCGCATAACTCTTCTGATGCGACTGAGCTGTACGTAGTCTCTCCTGGATCACTTTCACCTTCTCTAAGGCATCCTAGACCAACTCTACCCCCAATAACCTAGCCTTGCCGGGCTCAAACCAACCAACCGGAGATCTACACTGTCTCCCATATAAGGCCTCATACGGCTCCATCTAAATGCTGGACTGATAGCTGTTGTTGTAAGCAAACTCTGCAAGCGGCAAGAACTCAGCCCAAGAACCTCCAAAGTCAATAACACAGGCTCGCAACATGTCCTCCAATATCTGAATAGTACGCTCGGACTGTCCGTCCGTCTGAGGATGAAATGCGGTGCTCAACTCCACTTGTGTGCCCAACTCTCACTGAAAAGTCCTCCAAAAATGTGAAGTAAACTGAGTACCCCTATCTGAGATAATGGAAACTGGGACCCCATACAATCGTACAATCTCCCAGATGAAAATCCCTGCTAACCGCTCTAAAGAATAGGTAGAGCACACCGGGATGAAGTGCGCGGACTTGGTCAGCCGATCCACAATCACCCAGATCGAATCAAACTTCCTTGCTGTTTGAGGGAGACCACTCACAAAATCTATAGTAATCCTCTCCCACTTCAACTCGGGAATATCCATACGCTGAAGTACACCACCGGGCCTCTGATGCTCATACTTGACCTGCTGACAGTTGAGACACCGGGCTACATAACTCACAATATCCTTTTTCATTCTTCTCCACCAGTAATGCTGTCTCAAATCCTGATACATCTTCGCGACACCTGGATGAATAGAATACCGCGAGCTGTGGGACTCCTCCAATATCAACTCCCGAAGTCCATCCACATTGGGCACGCAAATTCGGCCCTGCATCCTCAGCATGCCATCACTATCAATAGTCACATCCCTAGCATCATCATGCTGAACCCTGTCCTTGAGGACAAGCAAATGTGGATCATCATACTGACGCTCTCTGATGCGGTCGTACATGGAAGATCGAGAAACAACACAAGACAACACCCGACTAGGCTCTGAAATATCTAAACTTACCATCCGATTGGCCAAAGCCTGGACATCAACTGCAAAGGGCCTCTCCCCAACTGGAATGTACGCCAGGCTACCCATACTAACCGCCTTCTGGCTCAAAGCATCGGCCACTACATNTGAAGGCTGCAATGATCGGTATACACCTCACAAGATACGCCATATAAGTAGTGCCTCCAAATCTTCAAAGCATGAACTATAGCAGCCAACTCCAAATCATGTACATGGTAGTTCTTCTCATGGGGCTTCAGCTGACGAGAAGCATATGCAATAACTCTACCCTCCTGCATCAACATACATCCGATCCCAACTCTCGAAGCATCACAATACACAGTGTAAGAACCTGAAGCTGATGGTAATACCAACACTGGAGCCGTGGTCAATGCTGTCTTGAGCTTCTGAAAGCTCTCCTCGCACTCCTCGGACCACACAAATGGGGCACCCTTCTGAGTCAATTTGGTCAAGGACGATGCAATAGAAGAAAATCCCTGAACTAACCGGCGATAATACCCTGCCAACCCAAGGAAACTACAAATCTCCGTGGCTGAGGTCGGTCTAGGCCAACTCTGCACCGCCTCTATCTTCTTTGGATCAACCTGAATACCATCACTGGACACCACGTGCCCCAGGAAAGCCACTGACCCAAGCCAAAACTCACACTTGGAGAACTTTGCATAAAGCTTCTCCTCCCTCAATCTCTGTAATACCACCCTCAAGTGCTGAGCGTGCTCCTCCTGGTTACGCGAGTACACCAATATATCATCAATAACGATAATCACAAATGAATCCAGATACGGCCGAAATACACTGTTCATCAAGTGCATGAACGCGGCTGGGGCGTTAGTCAGCCCGAAAGACATAACCAAAAACTCATAGTGCCCATATCTCGTCCTGAAAGCTGTCTTCATAATGTCAGAATCCCTAATCTTCAGCTGGTCATAGCCTAAACAGAGATCAATCTTAGAGAATACCCTTACTCCCTGGAGTTGGTCAAACAAATCATCAATACGCGGTAGAGGGTACTTGTTCTTCATTGTCACCTTGTTCAACTGCCTGTAGTCAATGCACATTCTCATCGTGCCATCTTTCTTTTTCACAAATAAGACCGGTGCACCCCACGGTGACACACTCGGATGAATAAACCCCTTATCTAGGAGTTCCTGATGCTGCTCCTTCAACTCCTTTAACTCTACTGGTGCCATACGATAGGGAGGAATAGAGATGGGCTGAGTGCCCGGCACCAGATCAATACTGAAATCAATGTCCCTGTCCGGCGGCATGCCCGACAGGTATGCTAGAAACACATCTAGAAAATCCTTCACAACGGGGACAGAATCAAGACTAGGAGCCTCAGCTCCAACATCTCTCACAAAAGACCTTTCCCAACCATCCGCTGGGCCTTTAGGAAGGAAACCACCCTGTTGGGAACATAGTCAGTCATACCACTCCACTCAATCCTCGGGACACCCGGTATGGCCAAGGTGGCTGTCTTGGCATGATAGTCTAGAATAGCATGGCACGAAGATAACCAATCCATGCCCAGAATAATATCAAAATCTACCATGCTCAACAGCAGCAAATCAACTCGGGTCTCCGGACCCCCAATAGTCACTAAGCACGACCGATATACATGGTCTACCATAATAGTATCACCCACCGGGGTGGATACATGAACAGGCAAAGTAAGGCACCCTCAGGTCGTACCCAAATAGTGAGCAAAATAAGAGGACACATAGGAATAGGTAGAACCGGGATCAAATAAAACTGAGGCATCCCTGTGGCATACTGAAATAATACCTGTGATAACAGCATCCGAAGCAATAGCATATGACCGACCCTGAAGAGCATAGAATCGAGCCTGACTACCACCTGATCGGCCTCCCCCTCTGGGGCGGCCCCTAGCTGCCTGACCCTCACCCCTAGCTGGCGGGGCGGGTGCTAAAGAAGATGGGCCAGAAGATGAGGGCTGACCCCTCTGCTGAGACTAACTACCACAAAGCCGAGGACACTGCCTCCACAAGTGCCCAAACTCCCCGCACTCAAAACAGCTCCCCGGTGCTGAAGAATGGGACTGAAGGGAGGCCCGTGCACCAGAGTGACTGGCTGATGCAATCGGCCTGGAGGAACCCTGAACAGATGGAGCTCGTGATGAACTCTGAGCTAGAAGAGCGTTGAGGGACAGCTGGCTCTGCTGATAACCCTGATGACCTCGGCCGGAAGATGACCCACGATACTCAGAACGAGCTGACTGAGGAGGTCTGAATGAACGACCTCTGCTCTGCTGAAACTGACTCCTAGAGGGGCACCACTGAAGCTACCAGAACCTCGAGGCCTCTTGGTATCCCTCTCCTCTCTGTCCTGACGGTAAGACAACTCAATATCACAAGCTATATCAACTGCATCCTCAAAGGAAATACCCAGAACTCTCTCTCGAGTCATCAAAACACGAAGGTGATAGTTAAGTCCATCTACAAACCTCTTTATCCTCTCTCTATCTATCAGAACTATCCACGAGGCATGACGGGCTAACTTAGAAAATCTCGCCTCATACTGGGTCACAGTCATGTCTCCCTGTCGAAGCCACTCGAACTGCCTATGCAGCTCCTCCTTTTGAGACTGTGGTACCCACTTCTCCAAAAAGATAGTGGATAACTCCTTCCATGCCAAAGGAGCTGCACCTGCCGGCCTACGCCGCTCATATGCCTCTCACCATGTGAAGGCAGCCCCAGTGAACTAAAATGCGATGAATGCTGCTCTGCTAGACTCCAAAATCCCTGTCGTCCGAAGCATATGCTGACACTTGCCAAGAAATCCCTGGGCATCCTCACCCTGAGTACCACTGAAAACTGGAGGCTGAAGCCTACTGAACCTCTCGAGACGACGCTGCTCATCGTCTGGCATATCCAGAACCACAAAATCCTAAACTGGTACAACCGGCTGAGCTGGAGCTACTCCCGGTGTCTGTAAACCCTGCATCACCTGCTCGGGTGTGCGAGCAGCGGGGGTCTGACTGTCTCCCCCTGCCTGAGAAGTAGCTGCTGTAGCAGTGGCTGAAACTACCTGGTCTAGGCCAGTGCAAACTGATAGAATCTGAGCCAATGTCTCTTAGAGACCCGGTATCACAATGGGCACCGCCGGTGCCTGGACAGGTGCTGCTGGAATGTCTGCAGCTGGGGCCTGCTCCTGAGCCAGGGCAACTGGTGGAGAAACCGGTGCTGCCCTCGCGGCTCTACCCCTACCACGACCACGACCGCGTCCCTGGCCTCTAGTGCCCTCAGTAAGTGGTACTGGTGGTTGACCGCCTCGTCCTGTAGCACGAGTCCTCCTACGAGAGAATAGAACACAGAAGTTTAGTTCTCGGATCAACAAAGTCACACGATAAGAATTTCAAGAAGGTGATGTTTTCCTAAGGGTTCTACAGCCTCTCGAGGATAAATACAGACATCTCCGTACCGATCCGCGAGAATCTACTAAACCTGCTCATGACTCGTGAGACCTAGTAACCTAGGCTCTGATACCAGCTTGTCACGACCCAAACCCACCTGGTCGTGATGGCGCCTCTTGTGAAGACGAGGTCAGCCAACAGAACATTTAACTCCTCAATTAACTGACAGTTATTAATCACAAGCAAGCTTAAAGCAAGAATATCATAACCGGCAATACAGACATAACTGCGATAACAAGAAAAGCCAACCCAAATCCAGCCCGCAATCGGGGTGTCACAAGTCATGAGCTACTACAGAGTTTATTAACTACTACAAGATTGTATCTAAGAACATAGTCCGAGATAGATGAAATACAATAAAAGATAAGGAAGAAACGGGGCTATGGACGCTGACAACTACCTCGTCTCTCCGGGTTCGCCTGGTCTGGATGGAAATCAGCGGTTAGGAACGAACTCTGCTATACCTGTATCTGCACACACGGTGCAGGGAGTAATGTGAGTACTCCCACCCAGTGAGTAATAAGAATAAATAATATTTGAGAACATAGAAACCCCACAAAGGCACAATTTATGCTATATCAAGCAGTAAAATCAAGTTACAGTAGAAACTAGTGAAGTACAGTAAGAAAACTCTTTGAAAACAGTTAAAAACAATTATTCTCAATCAATAAGAGATACTCAGGAACCTGCCCCTCGGGCGCCATATCAAACTCTCAGTGCAGTATCAACCCCGCG
Organism: Nicotiana glauca; assembly: GCA_026770625.1. Classification (NCBI taxonomy): domain Eukaryota; kingdom Viridiplantae; phylum Streptophyta; class Magnoliopsida; order Solanales; family Solanaceae; genus Nicotiana; species Nicotiana glauca. The sequence continues at coordinate 83,911 of MU724661.1, forward strand.
GGCTCCGTATCAATCTCTCAGTACAACATCAGCCCCTCGGGCTCACTCTCACTCATATGGGTACCCGCGCTCACTGTGGGTGTGCAGACTCCGGAGGGGCTCCTACAGCCCAAGCGCTATCAATAAGGCCTGAAAGCCTAAACAATATCAATGCGAGGCCTGAAAGCTTGCTCATAATACACTCGAGGCCTGAAAGCCTCCTCACATAACACTCGAGGCCTGAAAGCCTCCTCACCAATCACTCGAGGCTTGAAAGCCTCCTCACCAATCACTCATCATATCCTCACATATGGCCCTCGGCCAAAATCAGTCCAAAAATAATCCAAAAGCCCCTCGGGCATCAGTAAAACAATATTACTCAGCTCAGCCAATTGTTCAAATATCAGTTAAAAACTCCAAGTCTGAGTAAAATAAAGCTGAGTTCATGAAACAATATAAATCACATGGACTGAGTTCAAATAATATTTCAAATAGTGAGGAAAACTGTGATGATAGTTCATAAGGAGTTCAAACAGTTGGCAATAAGCCCCAAACATGGCAATAAGCCCAAATCATAGTGAAAAACAAGTCAAAGCTAATACGCAGTAAAATATCAATCGGACTGGACCAACTCACAATCCCCCAATAGTAAATGACCCCGCGCTAGTCATCGAACGCGTGTCTCATCTCAACACAGCACCAAGTTGTTCCAATCCGTAGTCTCAAACCCTCAGAACATCATTTAAAGTCATTACTCACCTCTAGCCGGCCAAAAATCCTAGCTCGTTATGCCCTTGCCTCGCAAATCGACCTACTCACGCGTCGAATCTGCTCAAAACCACAACGAATACATTACAATAGGCTAAGGGGACATAACCCAATCGAAAAGACTCGAAAAACATCAAAATTCACAAAATTTGCAAAACCCGAGCCCCGAGCCCCGGGCCCACATCTCAAAAAATTATAAAATTAACATCACCGGCTTCCTTATCTCGCCACGAGTCTAGCCATGTAAAAATCATTCAATTCCCATATCATTTCGACCCTCAAATCCTTGATTCTATCCAAGAGGGTTTTCTACCCTTTTCCAACAAAATTCTCTGATTAAACGCTAAAACTCGTAATAGATTCAAGTTATACAACCAAAATTTAGTTAAGAACACTTACCCCGTTGTTCTCTATGAAAATCGGACCAAAAATCGCCTTAACCGAGCTCCAAATCGTCAAAAAATGGAAAATGGGAACGAAGTTCCATTTCCAGAACTTAACCTTTCTATCCAGGCCTATTTCCGCTTTTGCGGTCCAAGGACCGCTTTTGCGGTCCCGCTTTTGCGGTCCCGCTTTTGCGAAAAATAACCCGCTTTTGCGGTCTCTTAATTTTTCCCGACTAACCACTTCTGCGGTCCACCTATCGCAGAAGCAATTTCGCCTTTGCGGAATAAAATCCGCTTCTGCGGTTCCGGCCAAACGTCCACTTTCTGCTTCTGCGGCTGCCAAGCTGCATTTGCGGCTCCGCTTCTGTGACTCATCATACGCTTCTGCAGAACCGCTTCTGCGGAACCGCTTCTGCGGTCCATTTCCGCAGAAGCGAAAATATCAGATACCAGATCCTTCAGCAGTCCTTAAAATCAAAATTTCATCCCGTTAGCCATCCGAAATCACCCCGAGTCCCCCGGGACCTCAACCAAAAATACCAATACATCCTATAACGTTATTCAAACTTGTTCCAATTATCAAAATGCATCAAACAACGCTAAAACCATTAAATCACATCGGATTCAAGCCTAAGTTTTCTTCAAACTTCCGAAACTCACATTCGATCAAAAACCCGACCAAACGACGTCTGAATGACCTGAAATTTTGCACACATATCCAAAATCACCTAACGGAGCTACTGCAACTCTCGTAATTCCATTCCGACCCTCGGATCAAAATCTCACCTATCAACCGGAGTTCGCCAAAATTCAAACTTCGCCAATTCAAGCCTAATTTTTCGCCGGACCTCCAAATTAAATTTCGATCACGCTCCTAAGTCACAAATTATCCCCCGAAGCTAACCGAATCGTCAGAATTCACATCCGATCCCTCTAACTATATAGGCAACTTCCGATTAACTTTTCCAAAACAAGCTTCCTTCTAAGAGGATAAGTGCCTCATTTCCAACTAAAACCAATCCTATTCTACCCGATCACCTCAAATACCGATATTGAAATATAGAGAAACATAATATGGGAGAAACGGGACGGTAACTCACGTGACGACGTGCTGGGTCGTCACATTTAAGTACTAGAACTTAGTTTGAAAACATATATCATCAAAAATATAAACTTTGGTGATGATCATATGGGACTAATCTATGCACCTAGAGCTTTGGATAAGAAGAAAATAGTGTCACTTCTGGATTTAATATCATATATACAAGCTTAAGTGATGTAGGACAACAAGTCAACACTATTTTCCAAACACAAATGCTTACAGCACAGTAGTTTTCTGGAAGAACATCAAAAATAGGTTGGTAATTACATCACTAAAACAGTACCCAAAAATAGCACCTAATAAGTTGGTAATTACATCACTAAAGCAGCACCAAAAACAACACCAAATAACTGTAATTTCATCACCAAAGAAGACACTAACTCCAGTAGTTACATCACCAAAACAAGACCCAAAAACTGAAATTACAGAATACTAAAAGGGACACAACTGTCTATAAGTTTGTAGTAAATACATCCCACACAACAAAAAAATTATACTTTTTTCTTCATTTTTTCTCCTTGATTTCAGCTTCCCAATTCTTTCTTGCCCTTGTTTTTCCAACTGATTTGCAGTTACAACAGCATTCCCCTTCCACTGTAATGTTGGGGCTGAATATGGCAGATCTGTTGGTACACTAACACCATTATGATCACTTGTGAAGTTGATTGACCTTGTTCCAGCTGGTATTTGTACTTGTTGTCTCATCCTTAGCATTGTAGTTACTTCTGACATAACCCTTGGCCTAAGCACATCATCTTCTTTATGTATAACCCTTGACCTAAGCATTCTTCCAGGAGTAGGCATGAACCTAAGCCCATTGTCCCGACTTGGTTGAGTGGCCTGAAGTGCTACACAGTCGATATCATTTTCAACTTGAGGTTCAACTTCATGTTCTATCAAACAGCTTGGCCTCTTCCTTTGCTGTCTTCCTTTTGATTTTTTTGCAGCAGGTGCTGAACTGGGGCCTGCCTGCTAAGTTGTGGCAGCAGGTGTTGAGCTGGTGGAATCCTGCTCAGTTGTTGCAGCAGCCTGCTCAACTCTTCCTCTCTTACTTTGTTTCCTTCCCTTGATTAAAATAGTTAAAAAAAGACAAGTTAGAAATATTTATGTCTAGTATGTAATACTTTGAAGTTAATGTAAAATAATTACCTGACCACAAGTCCTTGCATTATGAGTTGTTTCTCCACATTTGCTACAAGTCATGATTCTTCCTTTTCTTGACTGTGACCACACTCCTTGTCTTTTAATTGCTTCATCCTTCTGCCTATCTCTCTTAACCTTAGGTCTACCAGCCAATTTTAATAGCTCTGGAGGCTCCATTGTTTGAGATGGTTCAATCTTCCAAAACTTTTCTCCCCTAACAAGCTGTATTTTGTGCCTATGAGTCAGTAGAAATGCCTCCTTGCTATATCACTAGTTGATTTCAGTCATTGGATCACCAGAGTCATGAAGTATAGCTCTAATAGCATGTGGACATGGGATTCCTGTAAGGTCCCATGACCTGCAAGTGCACTTCTTCATAGCCAAATTAACACAATGTTTGTCAGATCCTTCTGTTACTTCATAGCCATTTTGACAATTTGTGCAATTTGCAGGTACTCATTATACAAGTCCATGCATTTTGGACTGAAATCATATCTCCAGCTCCTAACTTCTTCTGCATATTCTCTTAACAAGTTCACGGTCTTGATTCTGATGTCCTCTAGCATCTTGATTATAGGCTTATGCCTTGCATCCACAATCCACTTGTTGAATGATTCAGTCAAGTTATTATCAACTGACTGATTCTTGCATACAGTGTCCATATATGCTCCACACCAGGACTGGGTTGGGTACCTCAACAAGGCCTCTACATCATCTTTGTTCAAGTTAGCTAATTTTCCTAGCTGATCCTTGAAATCTTCTGCATATGTGGACCATGCACACCACCATAAAAGCTTCTTGTTTTCCCCAGTGTTGAACTGTTTGCACCAATTATACTCAATATGTCTAACACAATACCTGTGGTGTGCCTGGGGAAGGACTGTTTTGACTGCATCAAGCAGTCCCTACAGAACAAACAAATAATTTCAGAAATTTCAGATTAGAAATTTCAAACAAATGATTTCAGAAATTTCAGATTAGAAATTGAAGATTGAATAATAGATTAAAATTTTCAAAAAACTTCACCTTTTGCATATTTGACATGCAGGTGATTCCTTCCCTTTCTTTGAGGTCCAAAGAAGATTGCAGCAGTTGTAGGAACTAATTCCAAGTATTATTATTTTTCTTGTCAACAACTGCCCATGCCATAGGGTAAAAATGATTCTGTGAATCCTGTCCAACTGCTACTAAAAACTGGAATTTGTCTTTGCCCTTTAAAAAGGTACCATCAAAACCAATAAAAGGTCTCAATCCTAGATTGAAACCCATCTTCAAAGCATGAAAACACACATATATTCTCAAGAACCTTCTTCTTCCTTCTTCAAGTGCACTCTTTGAAAGTGTAACAATCACATCACTATCAGGGTTACTTTCCCTCAATTCATTGGCATAAACCTCTAATTTATTGTACTCATCTGAAAAACTAACATCTAGTGACTACAATATCATCCTCTTTGCCCTCTTGCACTTGCCATGACTAATATTTAGCTCAAAGTTTCTCTTCAAATCTAACACCATCTCCCTAACCTTGTATTTAGGATTATCTTGTAACTTCTTCTTGAAATATTGTGCAATGGTACGAAAATCAACAGTCTTGTTATCAAATGCAGTCCCATAATCATGTTCAGAAGATAAAGTCTTGATTTTAACCCCATCAAACTTTTCTTTTGATATTAACCACACAAAGGGACAACCAACAATATCACAAGTATACCTAAGTCTTTCTAGGTCACTCTTCTCCAATTTCAATCTTTTCTTGTTAGCCAGAGAATATAACTTCATACACTTCCTAGCTTCTGGTATGTCCTTAAAGGACATACCTTTGTATAACTCTTTGAAGCTACTAAGTTTTTCATTTATTTCCCTCTTCTTTTGTGCTTTAAGTGTTTCTAATTCTTTAGAATTGTATCCTTCAGAATCAGTAGTCAGATCCTACATCACTTAAACTACAATCAGTACCAACATCATCCACAATTTTATTAGATTCTTCTTCATATTGTTTAATATTGGGAATAGAGTAAATAGGGGGCTCACGTTCATCTACACCATATATGTTCACTTCATTGAATTCATTACATAATAACCTTTGTAAATGTCTAATACCATCATCCCTCTCAATCACATAAAATTTACCAGACGGGGCAGCAACTATAAGTTGTTGAACCCCTAAAAATCCTAACTAATTTGTGAATTCATTGACTATGTCTATGTATGAAATTAAGTCGGAGTCATAACCTGTCCAAGTCTTCACCAATTTTTCTGTGTAGACAACTTTAGGCTCAATAACCCAATTACCCTCGTAATTGAATATTAAGTCAACTAGCACCATCTCCAACTACCTATAAAATATAACAGAATAAAATAATAATTAATGTATAAGTCAGTAGTGAGAATGATTAATTAATGCCAAAAAATATTTTTTTATGACAAGAGGTCCCCCCCCTCCCCCAACATATCCGAATACTTTAATCAAATGGCCACACAATTGGGGACTGTCGCTGTTAATAAACAAAGGAAAAATTCAGAATCTTCAGAAAACATAAATATACTTTACAGAAAAGGACAAAGAAACAAATCCCACATAACCCCACAAAATCCCAGCAATAAATAAAGAATAAAGGCGTAAATCATGCATGCAAACACTAGAAACAGACAAAAAATAAGGATATATCAATAAAATTTCAGAAACTTTAATTAGATGTAGATGAAATCTAAGAAATCGAAACCCTAGCACAAAAACCCTAAAATACGAAATGAAAACTAAAAAATTACAATACTAACATGAATAATATAGCAAAGACGAATCATTTTCATGGAGGAAGGTATTACCATTATGGAATTTCTTCTCTTCAAATCGGCTATCAACAAGGCTGTGAGAGTATTTTCATGTTCATAGTTACTGAGAGAAGAAAATGAAACCGGTAAATGAAATGGACGAAATGGTATTATTTTGGTTTATAAATGACGGGTCACGGGTTATAGGTTGGTGGGTATAGTTGGAGCGGGTCGTGTCTTATGAGCCCAGATATAAAAAGAGGTAAGGATGGATGCCACGTGGCACTTCCGTCAAAGTAAGGGTAAATTTATTAGGATAGTTGGATGGTAGGGACATTTATGGCCCAATAGTATAACGGGAGACAATTTAAATAATTTACCATAGTACAAGGATATATTAAACCCTTTTTCGTATATTAAATGTCAATAAAAATTGAGTGACTCATATGATTATTCAATATTTGATCGCGTCAATTAAAAAAAATTGAGTGACTTTTTGCCAACTGCTGTAATTGTTCAATCATTATTTGATCCCGATAACGATAAATTTACTTTTAAAATACACAATGCATTGTCATCTAGAGAAATAAGAAAAAACAAGGCTACTAGAGCCTCTAAATGTATTGATTTGTAATACAATTAACATCTATGTGATGTATTTATCTTGCTAAATATTTTCCTTTGGTGAATTTATGTGCCACGCCCACATTATGTATACATTGACTATGTTGGAAAAGTCATCCAAAATATGTAATGTGTGTGAGCACGTGATTTTTGCCCCAAGCAAATTATTCCAAAAATATATGCAAAAATAATTTTTGTGTGGAAACTTGTTGATAATTGTGTGGAAATACCATGATTTATTTTTATTTTTGGAAAATAAAGCAAAAAAAATCAAAACAAAACACCATTTTTGTATCAATTAGAAAATACCAAAAATAAAAATTAATTACTCTTTAATTTTAGAAAAAAATCAGAAAATTAAAAGAAAAATACAAAGAAAATATAAGGAATAATAAATACAAGAGTAAAATACAAAAAATACAGAAAAAGAAAAAGAAAAAGAAAAATAATAATAATAATACGACAATACAAGAAAATACAAAAGATAATACAAATACAAAATACAATATGTAATATGAATTGGGCAATTCAATGGCCCAAATAGACAACACAAAGACCAGACCCAAAATTAAAAAAACCGGTCTGCCTATACAAAAATCAAAACGACACCGTCTTATGAAGATGAATCTGGACTGTTGAAAATGTGATCAAACGGCCCAGGAATAGCGGTCGTCTAATAAATGAAACGACGTCGTTCATATGAAACAATCGAGACCGTTCGTTTGATTCATCTAACGGTTGAAGATGAGAGCTTTATTAATTCACACGACGTCGTTTTGGGTGTAATTGCATCTGGACCGTTGGTACATTTAATCCAACGGTTCCAGATCATCCAAGGCTTTTAAATATACAAAACAATACATACACATTATTATACACATTTCGTCTCTTTAAACACAAACCCTAGCCGCCCTAGGTTTCTCTCAACTACCCGCCGGAAACCTACCGGCGGGGAACACTACCAATTCAGATCAAACCACCACGAACACCCCATGATCTCCTCCGTCCCCTCTTTCACCCTATCTCGTTGGTTTCCCTCGAAAACCTTTAGAAATCTTCGAATAAACCAAAAGGTATCGCCGGAACCCTACTCCGGCGACCACCACTTATGAACCAGTGTTTGCCATTAACACCATATGACCGTCTCATCGTTTTCTTCAACCCCACCTAGTTAAGTTTTCTCGAATAAGCCCCAAACTTCTTGAATATTGAAAAATGTTTAGCCAAAACCCTACTCTGGCAAATACACCCAACCCCTAAACTACCCCATCAAACCCTAACCCGTTTCCTGAGAGTCTTGCTTACAAAAAGACTCGCAGAGTCTGCTAGAGATCCAAAAGCCAAGAAAAATGGTTATCGAACTTCTGTTACTGGAGAATCAAGAAAAGAGAGAAAAATGAAGA
>MU724667.1:0-14504 GCA_026770625.1 Nicotiana glauca
TGTGACAACAAAACTATTTTATTTTATAATTTTGGGAGTAATTGTCGTGAGAGCAAAAATCACGTGCTCACAATGAGTTGGCCAAAGAAAAGGCTTAAAGGCTCAAATTGGGTACTAGTGATATTACTTATGTACAGGTCGGCTTGAATGTCTACAGAAGTTTAGCAATTGAGACAAAGAATGCCTAAGGTCATCCCTCCAACCAAACATACTATCATTAGCATTGAAAGACTAACCGGGCAAGTTCTGGATGATAGAAGTACGCACAAGAATTATATCCACACAGGAAACTCACACTCACATGGTACATGAACTGTTTCACTCGCATAGCTTGATGCTTTCGAGTCAACACTTGGTATTCAATGCTTGCATCATAGGCACATGTTCACATAGTTGATTTTTTTTTAAACATGCAGAAGGGTATATGATATGTACAAACATACATGCTTGATGCTTTGCAGTTACACCAAACCAGTCAAAATGATTCACCCTACTCTCCTGGTTCTACTATTACACCTTTGGAAAAGAATCGTCCCAAGAAAAACCAAAGGGGATTGATTCCTAATCACTATCTACTTGTTTTTGTTGTTTTTCTTATGTAAGGATAACGATGAATACTAACGTTAATAACACCATTATGAACACAACACTATTATGAACACAAAGTAAATACTAATATTAACATCATCATTAAAAACACAACTCATGTTCCGAAGTCATACCAATATACACAGAACACAAGATACACATAAATACATGAGTTTGATGGTTAAACTACTAATATGCATATATACAAAGATTCCAATTCTAACTTCCAATATCACACAAGAATATCTACACAACAATACCCACAATGCTACCTTCCACCCCCAACCTAAAGCATGCATTGTCCCCAATGCATAAAAATAGAGAGATGAGTTAGAGATGAAGCTCCCTGAGGCACACTAAGTGCTATCAGAGTCAGTAGCTAGCTGAATGCTGGAGGGGTCACCCTCAGATGTGGGGACTGGGACTGATGGAAGCGTGATCTGAGAAGTGATGCACTCAGGCTGGTCAAGAGTAGGAGCTGGAGCTGGAGAAATGATGTGCGAAACTTACCTGGCAAGTCTGCGGTGGACACTTCATTGCATAACACACTATGCGACCGCATATGTGTTATGCGGTGATTTTAAAGAGTAAGCTGAGAAGGAAGGGTCTGCGGTGCACAATTCAGTCGCATAAGTAAAATGTGGACCGTAGAGTGCGCCGTTCCACCGCATATTGAACTCCAATTTTGGACAAACTTTCTGCCTATGTTTGCGGTCAAAATGCGGTCCGCATAACAACAATGCGACTGCATTCTTACCGCAGAATTCACCTTGTGCCTTTTTTTTGAATTTTATGCGTCCTCACCAAGTGTTGAGATTTTTTGAACCCCCTTCACTCTAACACACACTTTGAATTGCTCAAATAAATCCATCTACCAAAAATTGAAAAATTCAAGGAACAAAAGGGTGTTACCACACATGGGTTTCCTCCCATGAAGCGCTTGATTTAACGTCGCAGCACGACGGAATTGATGTTCTTTTAATTTCACTCAATGGTCGGGCATGGACCATCTTTGAGAGCCAGCTGCTCCACCAAATGTTTTTCACCATCAGTGCCTAAATAATGCTTGATGCGTTGGCCATTTACCTTGAATGTCCGGGACCCATCTGTCGACTCTAATTCCACCGCTCCATAAGGAGAGACAGTCACCACCTTGAATGGACCGTACCATTTTGATTTAAGCTTGCTTGGAAATAATTTTAGCCTCGAATTGAAAAGCAAGACCAAATCACCCGCCTTAAACTCTCTTTTCACGATCTTCTTGTCATGGACAAACTTCAACCGTTCTTTGTACACAGCTGCACTTTCATAATCATGGAATCGGAATTCCTCCATTTCATTGAGTTGCGTCAACCTCAAATTGGCATCCTTTTCGAGGAGTTTGCACATGGGGTTAGCGAGATTACTGTTCATCACAGAAGCGGTACTGTTGACTGCATCTGCGAAAATATCAGCTTTTTGCCAGAAAATTGCAGCAACTTTTTATTTCATTAAAAATGCTCTAACTCCATCATACGAACTCGGAATTCGACGATTCTTATTCCTATGAGTCTCAAATAATAATATGAACCTATTCCTTCAATTGAAACACAATTTGANTCTTGGAAAAGTATTTGATGAAGCGCCTGTAAAACCCAGCATGCCCTAGAAAACTCCTAACACCTTTCAAGGAAGTCGGTGGAGGAAGCTTTGAAATAATCTCAATCTTTTCCCGGTCCACTTCAATACCATGCTTTGAAATTTTGTGCCCAAGCACAATGCCTTCGTCAACCATGAAGTGACACTTCTCCCAGTTTAGCAAAAGATATGTTTCTTCGCATCTCTTGAGCACTTGTCTAAGGTTGTTAAGACAGTGCTCGAATGAATCACCAACCACCGAGAAATTGTCCATGAATACTTCAAGAAAATCCTCAACCATGTTTGAGAATATGGACATCATACACCTTTGGAAGGTAGCCGGAGCATTGCACAAACTAAATGGCATCCGACTAAAAGCAAATGTGCCATACGGGTAAGTGAAAGTAGTTTTCTCTTGGTCTTCCAAAGAGATGTTGATTTGATTGTAGCCGGAATACCCATCGAGGAAACAATAGAATGACCTCCCCGCTAGCCGATCAAGCATTTGATCAATAAAAGGCATAGGGAAGTGATCTTTGCAAGTTGCACTGTTAAGCTTCCAATAGTCCATACAAACTCGCCATCCAGTCACGGTTCGTGTTGGGATGGGCTCATTCTTCTCATTCTCGATCACGGTCATGCCACCCTTTTTTGGCACACATTGTACTGGGCTCACCAACGAACTATCCGCAATGGGGTAAACTACCCCGACATCCAACCACTTGATAATCTCCTTCTTTACAACCTCTTGCATTGATAGGTTCAACCACCTTTGATGTTCCACACTTGGCTTTGTCTCGCTCTCCAATTGGATTTTATGTTCACAAATTTCCGCGGGGATCCCACGGATGTCCGCAATAGTCCATCCAATGGCTTGCCTGTGTTGTTTCAAGACCTCCAACAATTGGTTTACCTGCACATCATTTAACAAAGACAAAACGATTACGGGTAAAGTCTCATTAGAGCCAAGAAATTTATACGTTAAGTGCGGCGGGAGAGGCTTGAGCTCTAGTTGCGGTGGCTCAATAATTGATGGCTTGGCGGGAGGTGTGGCCCTATTTTTAAAGTCAAGAGAAAGCTTTGCCGGAGTATAAGTGTAGGATCCAAGACCCTCCAATGCATTTACCGACTCCATGTACCCATCCATGTCCTCACCATCAAAGTTCACCAAGATAGCCGCCAATGCCTCACCAAGGCATTGCTCTTCCATTTTCAATTCGACGGCATCTTCTACCTCATCAACCACATCTATCACTGAAATACTCTCATACTCGTGGGGTAATTTCATACCCTTGCTTGCTTGAAATGTGACTTCTTCATCATTCACCCGGAACTTATTTTCATTTCGCTCCGAATCCATGAGTGCTCTTCCTGTGGCTAGGAATGGTCTCCCAAGATGATAGGGATTTCTTTATCTACAGCACAATCAAGAATCACAAAGTCGGCGGGCAAATTGAATTCTCCAATTTTCACAATCACATCATCAACAATGCCTACCGGTCGCTTAATAGATCGATCGGCCGTTTGTAACCTCATGCTTGTTGGCCTTGGCATCCCTAGTCCTGCTTGCTTGTAGATGGCAAGTGGCATCAAGTTGATGCTAGCCCCATTGTCACAAAGGGCTCTTGCAAAATCATGCTCTCCGATAGTACACGGGATAGTAAATGCTTCCAGGTCCTCTTTCTTTTGGACGGGGCTTGTGGCAATAATGGAGCTAACCAGATGAGTCATGTTTACTACCTCATTCTTTGTGGTCCTCTTTTTGGTGATCAAATCCTTCAAATATTTGGCAAACCCCGGCATTTCTTGGAAAGCTTCCAAGAATGGAATGTTCACCAACAATTGCTTAAGGATATCATATAATTTCTCAAGCTTGCTATCATCAACCCTTCGAATAAGTCTTTGAGGAAAAGGCAGAGGAGGTCTAGGAATAGGAAGTGGAGCTTTTGATGTCTCCTTCTCCTTTTCCTTCACCTTTTCTTGGATTATGTCTTGCACCTTTTCTTTTTCCGGCACCCTTTCAACTTCAACAACCCCTTGCTCTTCGACTTGAACTTCTTGTTCGACTTCTTTCCCAACAACCTCTTGTTCAATGTCACCTTGTAAAACCTTCCCACTTCTTGTAGTTATTGCCATGACGTGAGAGGTTGAGCCATCTCCACCACTCTTCGGGTTCGCAATGGTATCACTAGGAAGTTGCCCTTTTTGCTTTGGGTTTTGCTCTCTTGAAAGGTCTCTCATTTGCATCTCTAGCTTTTGGATAGATGCGGTGTGAGAGCCAACAACTTCGGTCATGTTTCTCATGGATGCGTCAGACTTCTCTTGGTTTTTCAACACTCTTTAAAGCATGCTTTCTAACTTTGACTTACTCGACGACCCTTAATTTGCATAATGACCTTTTGGGGTGACATAAGGGTTGGAGCTCCGATTTGCAAAGTTGTTGTTGTTGTTGTTCCAATTTCCTTGATGCGAGTTACCTTGATCATTTCTCCATTGTTGGTTGCCTTGCCCTTGCGGGTTTGGCCTCCATTGGCTTTGTTGCCCTTGACCTTGGTAGGGTTGCCTTTGATACCCTCCTTGAGGGTTGTTGATATAATTCGCTTCCTCAAAATTTTCCTCCATGTTGGGTTAGATATCCTCCATTGCATTCACTTTCTTTTTCTGATTCTCGGTAAACATCTTTGTTAGCACATTTACATTTATAGCAAGCCCAGCAATCACTTGATCCCTCTCCTGATTTTCCTTGATCAAATTGCTCAAAGAAGGAGAGCATATGAGATTCCTCCGGTGGTATCCTCTGAATGCCATGCTTGGTTGTGCTTTGCCATTTTGTCCAGGATTTGCGTCACTCGATTAAATGATTTGTCCATGAAAGATCGTCAGCTGCATTCTTGGTGATGGCTTGGTTCATAGGATCCAAACCCATGTAAAAATTTTCCAACAACATGGAGTCCGGGAACCCATGGTTTGGAGACCTCACCAAGTATAATTTGAAGCGATCCCATGCCTCATGCAACTGCTCCCCCTGTATCTGCTTGAAGAAGAAAATCTTATCCCGCAACTCAGACTTTTTGTTTTGCGGGAACCATTTGGACAGAAACGCCCGAACAAGCTCGGGCCAAGAATGAATAGAGTTGGGGGGTAGATTCTGGAGCCATTTCCTTGCATCCCCAGCTAGAGAATACTTGAAGCATCTCAACCTTAGGGCAACGTCGGATACATTGTTTTGTTTGTGCATTGCGCACACACCCAAGAAATTCCTAAGGTGTTGTGTTGGATCATCATCGGTGGAATTCCTGAAGAACCCTTCTGCCTTAAGAATCAGAATTAAACCATGCTCCACCTTGAATGTTGCCGCTCCAACAGCCGGAGGCACAATGGCATTGGTATCATCAATGTATTCTTCGATGTCTGCGAAAGGGTTTTCTCCCATTTCTCCCTCCACATCATCATCATAATCAGACATGTTTTCCTACCAACACCAAGCAAAGCAAGCAAAGTGTGATGGAATAGAAGTAGACATTAATTAAAGTACACACTAAATAGTAATTTCAAGACCGTATTCCCCGGCAACGGCGCCAAAATTTGATACGCTCAAATTACACTGTAATTAAGAGTGTAAGGCAGTCGATGTCAAATATAATAATCCAACAAGGTTGGGATTGAATCCCACAGGGAATAGGTGTGAAAAGGTTACTTGTTCAGTGTGTTGCTCAACTAAAGTCTTATCTCTATTCAGTTAATAGTAACAAGATAGTAGTTTGTGGAATCAAGAGTATGTACGGAGTTTGATTTGAAGTATCAACTAATTGAAATGTTTAACGAGTGATCAATTTGATTAAGCAACCAAGGTTGTGTCCCCTTTAATGAAGTGTAATGTGTACAGGTGTTAATATGATATATTTCTAATGGAAAGTTCTTTTGATATGCAAATGATGCCTAATATACTACCCAATATTTCCCAATAGTTGAGTAGTATTTCCTCTTTATAATTTTCTCAAATGTAAAAGAGTTGCAATGAAGAATCATCAATGTATGCCAACTAAAACCCACTTATTCCTAAGCGATTTTATTAAACACGGTTTAAAGCCTTGAGTCATTGATATCTACTTCTACCATATTCTAACCCACTTTCCCAAGCAAAGCAAGAATTTAATGGCTTTTGTTAATGTTTGCAACCACCAATAATAATTGAAGAATGAAAAGTAAACAAATATCAACCAACCATTATATATATATTCAATGTTAAACACCCAATAACATAACACCCATTTAGGGTCCACAACCTTAGTATTTAAAGTTAGCTACACATGCTAAAATACAAGGACCAACTAATATTTAATGCCATGAATGCTTACAAAGTAGGGAATCTTTAACCAAAAGCTTCCAAAAAAAAAAGAGAATATTTATGTCGTGGAATGTAGTGTAAAGACTATACAAGATGAGCCCACAAAGGCTTCATAAAATTATTTATAGTGGGGCAAAAATCGAGAAAGAAAATGGATAGAATTGCCCTTTCAGGTCCGATATGCGACCGCATTCTTGTCGCAGAAGAAGTATGCGGTCCGCATTTTGAACACCCAAACCACAGATTAAAACCCTAGTCATACAGGTCTTCATCGCATTACCATTATATGATCCGCATTTGAGTTATGCGGCCACATTTTGTCTCGCATCCTTGGCCTTCAGTAGTCTTCATGGTTGGTTATGCGATCACTATGCAGACCGCATTTTGATTCTGCGGTCACATCTTGAACCGCATTCTTCACTTGAAATTAAGCTCAGGTATCTGCTTCAGTCTGCGATTCTTTTGTCCATTATGCGGCTCGCATGTCTGATCTACGATCGCATAGTGAACCACAGATCAGCATTTGTGCAACATTTGCTCTTTTCTTGTCTTTTTGCTTCCATTTCCATTTTCTTGAGTTCTCTTCCTTATGTACTGTAGAAGTAACAAAACTACATAAGTATCGGTTATAATTGCATTAAAACAAGCTAAAATCTAAGCAATTAGTATTGAAATGTGCGAAATTCTCCGGCACATCAGCAAGGCGAGGTTCTAGATATCCTTTTTTAACAAGGGCTAGATCTTGCTATTAAGAAAAGAGACCAGATGTTATTGGAGAAGAATATTGGAAAATTATCAACCGTGTTGCTTGCGGTACCATTCGATCCTACCTTTCTGGAGAGCAGAAATATCCATATACAAAGGAACCTTCTGCAAGTAAATTATGGAAAGCACTGGAGGATAAAAGTGTGAAGAAAAATAGTCAAAATAAATTGTACATGAAGAAGAGACTGTTTCACTTCACCTATGTTCCTGGTACCACGATGAATGAACATATTACCAGTTTTAATAAGTTGGTCACAGATTTGCAAAATATGGATAAAACTTATGATGATGGTGACTTGGCCTTGATGTTGTTGGCGTCACTTCCTGATGAGTACGAGCACCTTGAAACTACTCTACTCCATGGAAATGACGAAGTTTCTCTCAGATAATTTTGTTCGGCTTTGTACAACTATGAACAAAGAAAGCGAGAAAAACAGAAAGGCGGAGAAGGATAAACACTATTTGTGAGGGGTTGTCCTCAAAATCAAACGAGGACAAAGAAAGGAAGATCTAAGTCAAGATCTAAACCCAGCAAAGATAAATGTGCCTTTTGTCGAGAAAAAGGGCACTGGAAGAAAGACTATCCAAAATTGAAGAATAAGGCCAAACATAACAATGGAAAGGCCATTATGGATTCAAATGTAGCTGATTGTGATGATTCAGACTTCTCATTAGTTACAAAAGAGTCATCAACATCATCAGACATATGGTTGATGGACTCGGCTTGTAGCTATAATATGTGTTCCAACAGGGACTGGTTCGTAGAATTTCAAGAAGGAGAATATGGAGTCATCCACACAGCGGATAATAACCGTCTTACCTCATATGACATTGGTTCAATACGATTAAGGAACCATGATAGAATGATCAGAACATTAACAGATGTTCGATATGTACCGGATTTGAAGAAGAATCTCATCTTTGTGGGAGCCCTAGAATCAAAAGGGTTCAAAATTGTTGCAGAAAATGGAGTGATGAGAGTATGCTCTGGTGCAATAGTGATAATGAAGGCTAATAGGAAAAACAATAACATGTACCGCTATCTTGGTAGTACAGTTATTGGAACAGCGACAGTGACGTCTAGTGACGACAAAGAGGCAGGAGCAAATAGGCTACGGTACATGCGTTTGGGACATGCTGGAGGAAAATCCTTGAAAACTCTATCAGATCAAGGATTTTGAAAGGGATAAAGACTTGCAACTTGGAGTTTTGCGATCATTGTGTCAAAGGGAAACAGACAAGGGTTAAATTTGGTACAGCAATCTATAATACTAAAGGCATTTTGGATTATGTACACTCTGATATTTGGGGTCCTTCCAAAACACCTTCATTGGGTGGGAAACACTATTTTGTAACCTTTGTTGATGATTTTTCCCAAAGAGTATGGGTGTATACAATGAAGAGCAAAGATGAAGTGCTGGAAATTTTTCTCAAATGGAAGATGATGGTGGAGAATCAAACAGACAGGAGGATCAAGTGTATTCACACAGATAATGGAGGTGAATACAAAAATGATCATTTCAATAAGGTCTGTGAAAATGATGGTATTTTTCGACACTTCACTGTCAGACATACACCACAACAGAATGGAGTGGCAGAAGTTATGAACCGGACCTTGCTGGAGAAGGTACGGTGTATGTTGTCCAATGCTGGCTTGGACAAAGAATTTTGGGCTGAGGCAATTACATATGCATGCCACCTCATTAATCGTCTACCATCTGTTGCTATTGATGTCAAGACACTATTTGAAAAATGGTATGGAAAGCCTGTTGTAGATTATGACTCTTTGCACGTGTTTGGCTCAACTGCATATTATGTGACAGAGTCAAAATTGGATCCAGGGGCAAAGAAGACTATTTTTATGGGGATTACTTCTGGAGTCAAAGGATATCGCTTATGGTGTCCTATGACAAAGAAAGTAATATTCAGCAGGGATGTTATCTTCAATGAATCTGCTATGGTAAATAAGGTAACAAATGAAGATACCAAACAAGATGATGGTGCTTCGAAGCAGGTGAAGTTTGAGGGAAAAATTATTTTTCCTACACAAGAAGCAGAGGAGGAAACAAATGAAGATTATCCTCTGGAAGGAGACCCAGTAGAGAAGATTCCAACTCAGGAACCTCAACAACAACTTGAATCAATAGCAACCAACAAGACAAAAAGGACAATAACAAAACTTGTTCGTCTTAGAGAGACGGTGGCTTGTGCCGCCTCAATTGTAGCTGATGATGTTCCGACCACTTATAAAGACGCAGTCCAAAGTTCAGAAGAAGATAAGTGGAGGATTTCCATGAATGATGAAATACAGTCCCTTTATCAGAATCATACATGGAGATTGGCCAATCTCCCGAAGGGCAAGAAAGCAATTGGGTGCAAATGAGTTTACACAAAGAAGGAAGGATTTCCTAACCAAGTAGATGTTCGCTACAAAGCAAGATTGGTGGCCAAATAATAGGTTCAAAAGGAGGGAATTGATTGCAATGAAGTATTTTCTCCCGTTGTAAAATATTCCTCTATTAGAATTATGTTGGTTTTGGTGGTGCAGTTGGATTTGGAACTAGTTCAGATGGATGTAAAAACTGCGTTTTTACATGGAAACTTGGAGTAGGAAATCTACATGACTCATCCAGAAGGATTCAAAGTTGCTGGAAAAGAAAATATGGTGTGCAAACTTGAAAAAGCGTTGTACGGATTGAAACAATCTTCTAGACAATGGTACAAGCAATTTGACAAGTTTATGTTGCAGCAAGGGTACAAGAGAATCAAATACGATCATTGTGTGTATTTGCGCAAGCTTGAAGATGGTTCCTTTGTATATCTTCTCCTATATATTGATGATATGTTGATAGCTTCTAAGAATTCGGAAGAAATTGATGAGTTGAAGATTCAAATGAAGAAGGAGTTCGAGATAAAGGATTTGGGTGAGACAAAGAAAATTCTTGGCATGGAGATAATAAGAGATAGACGTTCAAAGAAACTCTGTTTATCTCAAAAATAATATTTGAAAAGAGTACTACAACATTTTGACATAGATGAGAAGACTAATCCAGTTAGTACTCCACTTGCTCCCCATTTTAAGCTAAGTACTATTATGTCACCAAAGAATGAAGCTGAACGGGAATATATGTCAAAGGTACCATACGCAAATGTTGTTAGTAGCTTGATGTATGCAATAGTTTGTACGAGACCTGACATTTCACAAGTTGTTGGAGTTATTAGCATATATATGCATAATCTAGGAAAGGAGCATTGGCAAGTTGTAAAGTGGATTCTACGGTATATTCATAATACTGTAGATGTTGGGTTAGTTTTTGAGCAGGAAGACAATCAGTCTGTAGTTGGATATTGTAATTCGGATTTTGCGGGTGATCTAGACAAACGAAGATCAACTACTGGTTATGTGTTTACTTTTGCAAAGGCACCAGTTAGTTGGAAGTCTACTATACAGTCAACAGTTGCTTTGTCTACAATAGAGACAGAGTACATGGCTATTACAGAGGTTGTGAAGGAGGCAATTTGGCTTCAGGGATTGCTAAAAGGAGCTTGGTATTGGAAACGAAAGTATCACAATTTTTTGTGATAGTCAAAGTGCTATTCAATTAGCGAAGAACCAAGTTTATCATGCAAGGACGAAGCACATTGATGTTCGGTATCATTTTGTACAAGAAATCATAGAAGAAGGTGGAGTCACGGTGAAGAAAATTCATACTACAGAGAATCCTGCTGATATGGTGACAAAAGTGGTGACTGCGATCAAGTTTCAACATTGTTTGGATTTGATCAACATTGTTGAACATTGAAGATTGAAGATGAAGACACAACCAAAATTTTTTACCGAGAGAAAATTAAAGATGTGGAATTTTGCCAAGGTGGAGATTTGTTGAAGTTTGGCAAATCCCACATCGGTTGGGAAGCCATTTGGTAGAGAATTTTTCCCAATAAAAGAAGGCCTATTGTTTAGGATTTAAACACATCTCTAATTTGCCTTCTTATCTTCTTAAGGCATTTGTATCTTATCTCTTTAGGATTATTTCACTTGTATTTTCGGAGTGGAATAAAATATTGGGTGTGTCCGAGGAGTTGGCAAATTAGCCGAACCTCGTAAATTTTGGTCTTCCTTTTATTGTTATTTTATTATCTTATTTATTATTTGGTGGCTTCCATAATTTTTGGTATAGTAGTTGTGACTCATTCACACGATATATATTTAGCTTCCGCAACAAAGATAACCAACGAATGATGCTTAGTCTATTCAAACAATGAATCAAAGATTGTGGGAGCAACAACTTGGACATAAATAGAAATAAAAATCTAAATTCTATAAAATGTATAATGAAAGGAGCTTAATCTAAAGATGTTACTCCGTCATAGTAGGATTTTGGGGTAAAACTTATCCACAGCTCCACAATAAGAGTTTTTATCAAATGAATGAAATTAATGAATTGTGTTTGCACGTAAACTTCTGTCAGAATATATGTTTTTATGGACTACCTTAGACTTTAGGGATTTGCATTATGTAAACATCCTGAATCGAGTGGAAATTTAGGAACAAGCAGATTAGGGTTCTGTGGAATATTCGAGAAGAAGAAGAAGAGAGATAATGTTTTATGGCTGAAAAGCTAATTAGGCATTGAGAACTTTTCTATTTATATGTGGTCCGTTTACATACAAGTCACATTTATAAAAGGAGCCAAAACTAATCAAACTACAACTTTGGCTATGTACAAGATAAAATTTTAGCCAGTGGCCAATCCAAATTAAGTGTTCCTTATGGGGACTGAGGCCAAATAGTCAGACAACCTAACAACCCCCCCCTCCCCCCAATTTGGAGGGGCAGAACACCTTAAACTTGAAAAAGAATGAGTGATGGAGAACACCAGTAAGAGGCTTGGTGAAGATGTCTGCAAGTTGATTAGAGGCAGAAATATGAATCAACTGAATCAAGCCATCCGCTAACTTCTTTATGACAAAATGTCAATCCACCTCGATGTGCTTGGTTCGCTCATGAAAAATCAGATTTCTAGCAATGTGAATTGCAGCCTGGTTTTCACAAAAAACAGAAACAGGAACATAAAGGTCAGGAAGTAGCCTTGTGAGCCAAGTTAGTTCAGCCACCACTTTGCTAAGTGCCCTGTATTCATCCTCAGCTGAGGAGAGGGAGACAACAAGTTGTTTCTTATATTTCTATGCTGCCAAGCAATCACCCAAAAAAACACAAAACTGAGAGACAGACTTGCGAGTATCAGGGCAAGCTGCCCAATCACTATCATAATAAGTTGTGAGAGTACAATCAGGAGAGTTAGAATAGAATAGCCCAACATCAATGGTACCCTTCAAGTACCTCAACATATGAAAAGTAGCAGTCATATGAGGCAATTTGGGAGCTTGTAAAAACTGAATTAAATGTTGTACACCAAAACATAAATTAGGTCTAATATGAGTCAAGAAGAGAAGCTTGCCAATTAGACTCATGTATCTTTCAGGATGGGCAACCAACTAACCAGAATCAACCTTCAACTTGAAATTTAAATCCAAAGGAGAAACAACAGAAGACACCTCCAAACAGTTATACTCTTTAAGTAAATCCAAAACAAATTTTCTCTGATTTAAGAATACAACATCAGGTGAAGTACTGACCTCAATCCCCAAGAAATAGTGTAAGAGACCCAAATCTTTTATCTTAAACTCATTATCCAAAAACTTTTTAAGAGTAGAAATTTCAACAAGATTGTTCCCTGTCAAGATTGTATCATCTACATATACAACAAGAATGACAATATCACCATAAGACCCTTTGACAAATAGAGAGTAATCATTTAAGGAGTGAGTGTACCCTCTTGAACATAAAGCTTGGGACAACTTTGCATACCATTGTCTGGAAGCTTGCCTCAAGCCATAGAGGGATTGCTTTAGCTTGCGAACTAAGGGGGCGGATGAGTAAGAAGAGGAAATGGAAAAACCTTGAGGAAGCTTCATGTAAACCTCCTCATGGACATCACCATGAAGGAAAACATTATTCACATCAAGCTGAAACAGAGACCAACCATGCTTGACAACAACAACTATAAGACATTTAACAGTGGACAATTTTACAACAGGTGAAAAAGTTTCAGTGAAATCCACTCCTTCCACTTGTGTATCACCCCTAATCACAAGCATTGCTTTATATCTCTCTACACTACCATCACCTCTATACTTGATTTTAGATACCCATTTACACTGAATAAGTTTCTTCTCAGCAGGTAGTTTGTGATGATCCAAAGGGTCAATCTTATGTTTGAGAACTCGATGCCGCATTTTGAGATCTTCAAAACCTCATTTTATTCCTTCTCGATTTGCGTGCACAATCCGAGCGTGTATCCGTAAAGTTTTTATGTGAAAAATTGATTAAATAATAATTTTTGGCCTAAAAAGTTAATTTTTTTGACTTCGATCGACATTTTGGATAAACAAACCCTGACCTGTGTTCTGACGGTCTCGCTTGGTCTGTAATAAAATATAGGACCTGAGCATACGTCTGGAATCAAATTTCGAGGTCCCTAGCCCGAGAAATGAATTACTGATAAAAATTGTAAGACTAAAATTATAAAGGTTTTAAGAATTTGGTTAATATTTGATCTCGTTGGTATCGGGTCCGTATTTTACTTTCGGAGCCCGGTATAGGCCCGTTAAGATATTTATACTTATATGTGAAATTTATGAGAAACTGAATTGATTTGACGTGATTCAGACCTTTGGTTGTGAAAATAGAAGTTTTGAAACTTTTTTGAAAATTTCATGCAATTTGGTGATAAATTCGTAGTTCTAGGTATTATTTTGGCAATTTGATCGCATGAGCAGGTTTGTATGATGGTTTTAGACTTGTGTGTATATTTGGTTTGGAGCCTCGAGGGCTTGGGTGAGTTTCGAATAGGCTACAAGATGTTTTACACTTAGAAAATCTGGTATTGTATTGCAGCAGCTGTTCTGATATGCCCTTCTTCGCATTCGCCTAGGTAGTATCGCGAACACGAAAGGTAAAATGGGGCGGCGGGAATTTCCTCTTCGCGAACGCGGAGCAGTGGGGGGATTTACTCTTTGCGAACACAACTTGTCTATCACGAACGCGAAGAATATGGGACCTGGGGGAGGGGGTCATGCTCTTCTACAGGAATGCGACCAAAGGACGGGGGGGGGGGGGGGG
>MU724667.1:15793-56311 GCA_026770625.1 Nicotiana glauca
GTAGATAGGCTCGCAAACGTGAAGGCCTTAGGTCGTTGTACATTACGATCACGACAGGTCTCTAGCGAACACGATGAAGAAATGTCCAGTGTTTTAAAAATAGACTTCAAAATGGGAATTGTTCAAAATTTCATATCTTCTTCACTAGAGCTCGACCTAGGGCGATGCTTGAAGGGGGATTTCAACACCAAATCATAGGTTTTTGTTCTTTAACTCATTACCTTCAATTTCCATCAACACCCATTAAATTTCTAGCCCTAAATCTTGTTCTTTCATGGTAGAATTAGGGATTTTTTGAAGAATTGAGGGTTTTTATAAATTGGGGATTTAGAGATCGATTTGGAGGTGGAATCTAGAGGAAAAACGGTAATTGAGCATTGAGTTGGCCGTTGGATTGAGGTAAGTGTTATGTCTAATTTTGACTTGAGGAATTATGAATCCCCGACTTAATTGCTATGTGAAAATCCATGTGTGTGGCGTATAGGTGAGGTGACGAGTACCTATGCGCCACCAAATTATCTGTTTAGCATGTTTCTTTCTCTGTTCCTAATATATTGTCTTCGAGTCTTAACTGCTATATGCTTATTGGTGCTTCCATGTTTAATTGTTTCTTGTTAGATGTTGTTTTCTTTATTGAAGGTATTAGTTATTCCGTAGTTTCATTGTATTACATTATTGGTTTAAGTTGGTATATTTTGGTTGGTCTTTCTATGTAGTATTAGTTGGGTGAAGTTTCATAATTGTATAGCCTTTGCTTTGGTTTGAGGCTTAAATATTGTGGAGGATTTTGAGCCAAATTATGAAATTTCTATTCTTACTGTGTGATTGGTACTGATATGGTGGGATCGAGTTGTACGCCGCAACAAGAGTAATAAGGGTGATATATTGAGGAGGAATTAGGGTGGATTGTTATTATACGGTGGGACCAGAATATATGCCGCAACAGGAGAAATAAGGGTGGATTGATAATGATTAATAAGGGTGAATGATCATATTGCTAGTGCTTATATGGTGGGATCGAAATGCGATGTCACGATCCAAATCGATAGGCCACGATGGGTACTCGGTACCGTACTCAACCGAGTACCAATATAACGTATATCTCATAACATTCTATCATAGTTAAATGAAGCGGCGTTAAGCATAAGGTAATTATACATATGAAGCACAAGCCTATAAGGCTGACATGACTTTTTTTGTATACTCGAAACATTGGCCGATAAGGCCATACAAGTATCTGCATACCTGGCATCTATCTACAAGCCTCTAAGAATACATAATATCATAAAGGTCGGGATAGGGTCCCGCCATACCAATCAATACATGTACTAATCATATTGACCAAAAAAGCAACTCCGGAGCAAATGGAGCGCACCAACACCTTCCGCTGAGCTGATAGCCTACTTGGAGAACTCTCGACCTGTCTATCGGGACCTGCAGGCATGAAACGCAGCATCCCTAGAAAAAAAGGGATGTCAGTACGAATAATGTACTAAGTATGTACGACACATAAATTAGTACATAATAGACATGGAGGAAATATAAAGTAAATGACTCCACCTGTAAGTCTGGAGAACTTTGTAAATCATAAAATAATTATAGTGTCATGCATATGTGTATGAATGTCACGTCGTGCATCATCAGCCTCTAAGGGCGTCCCATCATATCATCTCGGCCACTCTGGGCAAAATCATCAACGTATACCAGTTGATCAGGTGGTGGTGCGTATTTAACGCCATAACCTTTCCCATATCCCATATACATATATATACATACATATATATGCGTATATAGCACCATATGATCATGGGTCAATACATTAATGTAATGCATGAAAAGTACGTTAATAAAATCTCTTCCAGTGTCATAAGACCATTATGCCTAATATCATGAAGTAAACTTTTTCAACTTACGTATTTTTCTGAGACCCATGAACAGATGATAGAATAATATGATACATGGAGAATCAAGAACATAAGCATCTCTAGCATATCTATGAATAGAGTCATTTATGGAAGTTGTGCATTTGCTCATTTCATTTGCATCGTATGGATCATGCCAAAAGAAAGAAGGGATAGCCTTAACATACCTGAGCAGATTCTCTTGACAATCCCTCTAACACCCGTCTATTGTGAAAAATGTGTAACGGCGACTCGAAGTAGGGAAAAGTTTATATCATATTCTTGAGAAAGATTGCACCGTATTCCGAAATGCCACAACACAACATTGATAACATTTTTAAATATAAAAATTTTGAAGTTTCATGAGAGCAGCCACAACAATTTGCCTACTTTTGTTTTTGAGTTAGAACAACCACTTACTTTGGAATGTGGAGCAACAAAATCTGTAGATCAGCTACTATTTCCTTCTTTCAGCCGCAGCTTCTTTGTGCTTTAGCCCAATTATAGCTTACAAACGAAACATAGAAGAAAGGAAACACTTCTAACACATTGCTCATTCAATCCCACCTTACTTGACCATCTCCATTCCAATTAAATCAACATGACGAAGGAAAATTTACACAAATATCTAACAAAGCAAAGTGTTGCATCATATACTAAACTGCTTCTCCATCTTCGCAATTAATCTCACACTATATTGTATTGTAAAATTTGAAGTGAGCTATGGAGCTCCACCCGTACCAATTCTCTCATGCAAAATGTTAGATGATTACGCCACCTACTCCTCTAAATATGCCACCTATATTTGAACTTTAACAGTCAAATTTTGTGACATTATATGCTGCAACGTTAAGGATTCCTTGGTCTTATCCAAGGTTCTAAATTAATCTTCCACTAACTCTTAATTAATTTGTTAATTTCTCCCATTAATTTATTATCCATATAATTAAAAATTATCTCAAATTATTTAATATACTACTCACTTTTAACATACCTTATACACCTTACTATCATGTCCATGTGGTACCTTATATGGTACTCGTCCATAAATATCGGGTATTTTAGCTCGTGCTGTATTTTATCTCAAAATGCCAAACTTCGACGAAACTCATTTTTTTCAATTTGGTTACCCTCTCACCTTAACGAATTTACTTATCCCTTGTTTGAAATAGCATAATACTTATAACCTCAAATAATCTTATTCCCGAGCTTACGTTGATTAACTTACGATGAAACTTCAATGTACAAAAATGGAGGATGTAACACCTCATTTCCGAGCTTTCATAAATTTATTCAAGGCGCACTTTCACGTATGAAAATATGGGTGTAAGATCATTCCTCCCTTTGGAATATTCGTCCTTGAATGTTGCATTCCTCCCATTGGAATATTCGTCCTTGAATGTTGACTGATGCACTTATCATTTTCATAACTTATAGCTCTTGTGAATACTTTAATACTCTCCTTGCCATTTAGGCAATTGTTCTGTGAATAATCCAAAGGCCAGGGCATTCCCCCATTAAGGCATCTTTCTCTCGCCACGACTTGTTGTAAGAATCCTTCCAATCTCGTAACTGTTGCTACATTCTTTCATGCATCATGTACGATTTTGACCTTGTAAGTGCACCTATGCGACTCTTCTCTCCTTTTTCCTTCAGTTTTTAGCCAATCTCTAGGCCTTACTTTGTGAACATATACATAGCTTGACAAGATGTCCCTCTAGGCATCTATAGGTATACTGAAGTTCTTCGCTCGGCACTTTGTTGAACTTTTGAATATTGATATACCTTATTTCATAGATCCGTTTATCCACCCATATAACTTTATTGCATCAAGATAGGTCATACTATACATAGGTCATACTATACCATAACTCTTACTTCGATTTATTGTTGTTGAGGTCTGCCACCAAATTCCAGCTTACTCTCGTTAGTTATCCTACATGCATAAGTCTAAGTCCTTTAATTCTTTCTCATTAATATTCACCTTAAGAATGACGGCCTGACCTCATCTCATACTTTGTAGCTTTTATCCATCCATTATTGATCCACCTCAATATTGATATACAATCTACCACTGATAACTAAAACTTCTTACGTAATACCTTGCCACTAGGGCTTACATCTCATTAGGGAACATGTGAAGTGATTAGACCCTATTTCATAGTATCCAAATGAGGTTTACCCTACGTGGGTATCTTAATCATATACCGTTCATGAAATCACTTCAAATCATCACTAAATCTAAGGCCCAAACATTATCCTTTATCTATCACAATTACACCCTCATTCTACTGTCAGGCATCATTCCATCTCTCCTAAATCCTATTAATCTTATGAGGCCGGTACTTTACTAACTGGATGTAACGTAAGGTCGTTATAGAATATGGTTGTTTTACTATCTCTCTCGTACCTCTAATTTTAAAGGAGATCCTGCAATGTTCTCGATCACGATGTTTCTATTTTTCTGGGTCCAATAATCAAATTCTTGATTTACTTAGGTGGTGTAACTCTTTAGTTTCCTCCTTCTTCTGATCGACCTTTATATTGGATTAATCTATCTTCCAATCTGTGGTTCCTGGTATTATTTATTCTGTTTAGCCTTTCATAAGCGCTGAGGAATATGCATGATACAATCCTTTAATAATTTAATATTTCATTTATAATACGAGCTCAATCCTTTCTTTTAACGTATACCAGAATCTTCTACGACTGTATATGCTGCATGTATAATACTCTGAACCCTTAAGTGCATTCATAACGTAACCAACTCTGTATCATTGATCGAATAATTTCTTTCGTTCCATTTTAGCTTTCTTTCAACGAAAGCTATTACTTTTCCTGGTCCTTTTGCCCCCTTGTTGCGTCCATACTTAGATCATCTTAGTGCCCACACATGCCAGAGTTTTCGTGCAACTCATATGATCTCGAATATTACTTTTAATTTTACTTCCCTTTTATTAACCATAGTAGGTGCCACTTTCCTTTGGAGTGCTTACAATGTTGTTGTGAGACTGTTGTTACACGACCATTTCCTCGTTAGGTCGTTGTGCCTAAGTTGAAGCATTCTTCCTTATTTTCTCAGCTAGTCTTTCATTGTAGTACTTAGGGAGGATCCTCTGACTCTTGTAAAGATGCGAGCTTATTATATTGTATTCCCGATAGAATTTTTGATGGTCGTGCTCACTTTTAATTATCATTAGTTACTTACCTCTACACTCATCTGCTCGTACGATTATTTCTGAACTGAAGTTTTGACTGTCTTCCCGGTGGAACTATCTTTTATTTCCGTAACATTCATACAATACCTTTAACTACCCCAACTCCTATTTGAATATTTCTCAAGTATTACAATGTCATAACTGTGGGGCTGAATTCACTATATTGGGTTTTACTATCTTTATCTTGCATGACTTGTTGTCTTGTTTGTATCCTCTTGACTAGCCATAACTAGGCTCTTATTGAATCAATTACTAGCTGCTCGTTGGCCCATTCTCATGTCAATATTTTGCGAAATCTTTCTTAGGTTATTTTCTTGGTCTTAACTTACTCTCGCATTGGCTCCTTAATTATCAATAACATCTCGGCCAGGAACCCTTACTTCTTCTCCTTGGCGTCATGTTTGCATAATGTTCTGGAATCGTAGCATATATGTAGGATTTGAACAAGTGTAATCTCATCTCTATCTCATTTTTATTGCACTCTTCCTTTACTATTCCATTGTTACTAGAACCACTTAATTTTGACTTAATTTCACATCACTCCATATTCCCCCCTTTAGGGGAGTACTAAGATTTAACACTACGATGATCTACCTGTAGATGTTTTACCTCTTTAGCCTTGGTGTCTTCTCACATCATCGATGACCCTTACTCGCCTTGCGGTAATCCTTCTGTACCTAGAAAATGAAATTTCTTACTCGGGAGGGTGGAACTTAGTGTAACTGGCACACATAGTCCATTAAGCTTAACTTTTCTCACATTGCTTGCTTTAGGGAAACGTCTTCATGAATGACCATTCTCTAAATTTCTCCTTAATCTTCTTCTGTTGTCCATTCTACTATCGCCAGAACAAAATATGAAATTCTCATGATGCCGACTATTATCAAATCTCTCAGTCCCTAATTCACGTTTAGTTTATCGTGTTCACCAGCCCATACTGATTTCTATTATTCTGGGGTCTAACTTTTCCTTCTGGTAATCATGTTAGAGTCACGAACCTTTTTTTTGTAATGAGGATATGACTTTACGGGCTATATTTTCTTGTTGTCTCAAGGCCTGTGACTTATCGTCTTTTCCTTAACTTGACTATAGACTCTATAATACTGTTATTATTTTTGATCTTCCATTGTCATCCATGTGTCATGTCTTACTCATAATGCTTCATTAACTCTTTACTTTTTTCCTGCTAACATTCCCGTCTATCACTTGATTCTGTAAACTTCAACAAGCTATTCCTTTGCTTTTAACTCCCCTTTGCTCCATCTGTTGGCTCTTTGGTTGCCTAACATTGTCTCTCTACCAGGGACGGGAGCTATACTAAGATAATATTTATCCCGTCCAGGATTCCAGTGCCTATCTTTGTAGTACTCATATCCAGCTATATTATTTTAGGGTGCACCATATGTGTGTCTCACAAGGAGATCTACTAGTACATTTGCAATATCCTTCAAAAATGTCAACTAACGCAAGCAATCCATTTACTAATTTGGGTTACCCTAACCCCAACAGGATCTTGATATCCCGTCCTTCTCTAAACTGCACCTGTTATCCCCCATTGGGCATAACTGAAATGGGTATGACCAATTGTGCATACATCTGTTACTTTTGAAGGTAACTCAAAATGCTTATATCTCTCCCTCTTCCTAAATTATAGATAATGTTCATCGCTACTAACGGGTTGCCTCTTACCCTTCTCCGCCTTGCTTCCTTTACTTGTTAAAACTTTTACCTTCTGATTTTTTCGTCACTTTTCATCATATGGGTGGATAGATATTCATGCCTTAGGGCTCCTTAACCAGAGGCTTTCATATCTTGGTACACACAATATCTGCTGAAGACCCTACATTTACTCATCATAAGCATCACACAAAATTAAGTTCCTCTTACTCAATTCTTC
Organism: Nicotiana glauca; assembly: GCA_026770625.1. Taxonomy (NCBI): domain Eukaryota; kingdom Viridiplantae; phylum Streptophyta; class Magnoliopsida; order Solanales; family Solanaceae; genus Nicotiana; species Nicotiana glauca. The sequence goes on from MU724667.1 coordinate 22,810, forward strand.
TATAGCCGCATTCAATCTTTAACCAATTGGAGGTATAGTAATATTACAAATAAAATAGAAGCTAGGAGTTTGAATTCTTATAAGTGAGATCTACCACACAATCTATAGTAAGAAGGAAGAGTGACAATCCTAAATGCCTATAGCCTACTGCTTATAAGTGTGGTGCACGACACACCCATAAACAAAACTCTACTAGACACGGCTTGTAGACTTCCTAGGAAAGAAATACTTTGATACCACTTTTGTCACGACCCAAATCGATAGGTTACGGCGGGCACCAGGTACCTTACTCAATTGAGTACCAACATAACGTATCTCTCATAATATTTTAACATAGTTAAATTAACCGGAGTAAAGCATGAGGGAATATAAACTTATACATATGAAGTACAGACCTATAAGGCCGGCATGATTTTTTTATATACTCGAAACATAGGCCGACAAGGCCATACAAGTATCCGTATACCTGACATCTGTCTACAAGCCTCTAAGAATACATAATACCATAAAGGTTGGGATAGGGTCTTGTCATACCAATCAATATATGTACTAATCATACTGACCAAAAAAGCAACTCCGGAGCAAATGGAGCACACCAACACCTTCCGCTAAGCTGATAGCCTACTTGGAGGACTCTCGACCTGTCTATCGGGACCTACGGGCATGAAACATAACATCCCCAGGCAAAAAGGGACGTCGGTACGAATAGTGTACTGAGTGTGTAAGGCACATAAATAAGTACATAATAGACATATAGGAAATATAGAGTAAGTGACTCCACCTGTAGTCTGGATAACTTTGTAAATCATGAAATAATTAGAGTGTCATGCATATGCGTATGAATATCACGTCGTGCATAGGTACATGTTTCATAATATCATCATCCTCTGAGGGCGTCCCATTATAGCATCTCAGCCACTGTGGGCAAAATTATCAATGTATACCAGTTGATCAGGTGGTGGTGCGTATATAACTCCATAACCTTTCCTATATATATATATATATATATACCGTCATCTGGTCATGGGTCAATGTACATGAATACAATGCATGACAAGTACGTTAATAAAATCTCTTGGAGTGTCATAATACCATTATATCTTTGAATAATATCATGAAATAAACTTTTTCAACTTACGTATTTTTCTGAGACCCATGAACAGATGATAGAATAATATGACACATGGAGAATCAAGCACATAAGCATCTCTAGCATATCTATGAATAGAGTCATTTATGGAAGTTGTGCATTTGCACGTTTCATTTGCATCGTATGGATCATGCCAAAAGAAAGAAGGGATAGCCTTAACATGCGTGAGCCGATTCTCTTGACAATCTCTCTAACAGCCGTCTATTGCAAAAAATGTGTAACGACGGCTTGAAGTAGGAAAAAAATTTATATAATATTCTTGAAAAAGATTGTGCCATATTCCGAAATGTCACAACACAACATTGATAACATCTTTAAATATAAACAATTTTAAGTTTCATGAGAGCAGCCACAACAATTTGCCTACTTTTGTTTTTGAGTTAGAACAACCACTTACTTTGGAATGTGGAGCAACAAAATGTGTAGATCAACTACCATTTCCTTCTTTCAGCTGCAGCTTCTTTGTGCTTTAGCCCATTTATAGCTTACAAAAGAAACAGAGAAGAAAGGAAACCCTTCTAACACATTTTAAAGAATTAATTTAAGCTCTTTCAATCCCACCTTACTTGTCCGTCTCCATTCAAATTAAATCAACATGATGAAGGGAAATTTACACGAATATCTAACAAAGCAAAGTGTTGCATCATATACTAAACTGCTTCTCCATCTTTGCAATTAATCTCACACTATATTGTATTGTAAAATTTGAAGTGAGCTATGGAGCTCCACCCGTAGCAATTCCCTTAACCAATTATCCATATAATTATGAATTATCTCAAATTATTTAATATATTACTCACTTTTAACATACCTTATGCACCTTACTATTATGTCCATGTGGTACCTTATATGGTACTCGTCCATAAATATCGAGTATTTTAGCACAAGACGTATTTTATCCCAAAATGCCAAACTTCGACGAAACTCATTTTTTTCAATTTGCTTACCCTCTCACCTTCACGAATTTACTTATCCCTTGTTTGAAATAGCATAATACTTATAATGCCAAATAATCATATTCTCGAGCTTACATTGATTAACTTACGACGAAATTTCAACGTACAAAAAATGTGGTATGTAACACCTCATTTTCGAGTTATTATAAATTTATTTATGGTGCACTTTCAGGTATGAAAATATGGGGTGCAACATGCATTCCGCATCCGTTTATTGTTTATGTATCCTTCTTCTGCTGTGAATTTATTCCGTAGTTTTGTATCTCACCTAAGGATTGGTTATAGTTGAGTACTGACAAGATATTTGAGTTCTGTATCCATTTTTGCTGCAAGTTGTGAGCACTTGATTTTTGCCCTATGAGAATTATTCCCATAAAATTCAAAACAAAAATAATTTTTCTTTATGTGCAATTTTGTGAATTATCGTGGTTTTCAGTTATTGTTTATATTCGTGTGTGTGAATGTTTATTTGATCAATTAATAAGAAAATACAAAAACAGGTTGCATTTTCATTTTTTGGAATTAATTGTATAATGTTAAGTCAAGTAGTAAATTACTTATAAAATGAAGAAACACATAAAAATAATGTATTTTTTGCATTCTTAAGTGTTCAATGTCAAAATTGTGTGATTTGATATTTAATCACTTGTGATAATTATTATTTAAAGTTAATTGGTATTTTGAGTTGATAGTTTAATTTTGAAAAAATAATTAGAAAATAAAAGAAAGGAAAAATAATGAAGAGGAAATCAAATAGGGCCAAATCAGGAATTAATTCCCCAAGCCTAAACGAAAAACCCATCTCAAACCGGCCCATCTCAGCCTAAGACCCAAACGACGTCGTTTTTGTAATGGCTAACCCTAGACGTTGATCTCTGATGATCCAACGGTCCAAATCCTTGCCCGCTTCCCAGACCCCGACCCGTCTACATTAAAGGCCGATCCGGTCTCGAGGATAGTTAAACGGCGTCGTTTATATTAAGCAATTGATGCAGGCCGTTGATCTTAATTGATCTAACGGTCTGGATTCAACCCCCTCCCTAGTATATAAGTTTAAACCACACCCCGCCCTCCAGGCCAAACCTCCCTTATCTCCGTCTCCACACCCCTTAGAGACTCTAGGAACTCACCACCGCCCGCCGCCATAAACCGCCGGTCAGAAATCGCCTCCGCCGACGATCGGCGTCCAAAGAGCCCCAAAATTACACCACCTCTTCCCCTCAACCTCCCAGTTCCTAATATCCAGTCCATATCCCTCGAATCCCAGCCCACCTCCTTGAAACATCAAAACCCTAACAACCTTCCACCATGTCCGGCGACACCATCTTCGATGGCTACCAAAATAACACCAAATGGCCACCAGCACCTCCTCATCTCAAATCCAAACCCCCTTCTTCCGAATCAACCCAGAACTCGTCGAATATCGATCCAAAGTCAGGAACCCTAGTGCTGCCACAAGATTCCTTGGTGGTGGCGCCACCTTCCCTTAACCCCAAAGCAACACCAGATGATCACCAGACTACCCTCACCCCAAATTCTTTACGAGCTCCCCCCGAATCCCCCTCAAATTGCTCGGATATCGAATCTGAACCCTAAGTTCACGAGCCCTAAAATACAAAAGGGTCTATAAGGATTTTTTCGGCCAGATTGGACATTAATCTTGGGTTTTCACTTGAAAATAGCTTAAGGTCTAGTCCGATCGGAAATTAAAGACCTGTCAAAGATTGATTCGAGTCTAGTATGAATTTCTGAGGTATTCGTTTCTCCATCCTTTCATTATTAAGTTTTGTTTACTATTTTGTTTGTCCTTGTCATTTATTTCTTCCTTCTCTTTTAGACTTTTTATTTGGTCCAGTTTTTATCAGTCTTTTCTTAAGCATGTGTTATAAACTTTTAAATTGATAAATAGGTTTATCCATTAGTCCGAATTTTGTAGTTATTTGGACTTTTGTTTGAGATCACTTGAATTCCCTGTTATTCTTAGTTATCATGTGAACTGTTTGGTTTAGTTTTTGAATGTATTTGTTGGTTTAAGAGGATTAAAAAGAGTCAACAGGTTGGGTCGATTAGCTGGAAACCTGAACTTGGTTTGCTTTGGGTCAAAATTGACCTAGGCTAGTTCTGGAATTAAATAGCAGGGGGTTTATTGATTAATGAGAAGTTTAATGTGTAATTCACAGAAGTAAATGAATTGAACTAAGATGGCATGATAGCATGGGCTGTCAGGGCACGCATGAATTTAAAAAAATCAGGTTGCCCATGCTAGGGGAATAAAATAATGGAAATGAGGTTAATGGGGTACTGACAATTCTGATTAGTGTCTTTAGAGTGGAGAACCAGGGAATAACATGGGGGTTAAACATTTATTAATGGGTTGAGTACTATCATGAGTTGGAAAAAGTTTGAGGAAGTCTTTAAATACACACACACATCCTGATTAGGGGGCTGCAGACAGATTTTTAAGTCGAGAACATTGAGAGCATTAAGTGACAGACTTACATACTCTAAAACCTGAACACTGAGAGAGCCTGATATACACATACTAACATACACTCATAAATACCATTATACTGTTCCATTGAGATTTTTCTGTGGTGATTTTGGAGGATTCTCTAGTTCAGAGGCAAATTTAGTTAGCTGAACTCACAATGATTTGAAATCGAGTCTAGTTTGAAGTTGTTGGGAAATGTTTGATTAAAACTAGTTTTTAGAGGTCTGTACATCATTTTTGGGTTTCAAATTGGGTGATGTACCTCTATAGTTTATTCCTGGGTTTTTAAGAGGCTGTTTGGTTCAAAAATTACTCCTGCTGTTGCTGGTTGTGATCGCTGCTTGTCAAATCTGCTTGTTGACCCTTCCTTCTTCGTTCATTTGGTTTTATTACAGGTACTCATTTGATCTACCATGGCCTAAGATCTAAGGAACTTGTAGCTGAAGTTTTGATTGGAAATAATAGGCTAACTTAAGGGCTCGAAATGCCTATGTTTCTATTTGTTCATATATGCTTATTCTGTTTTGCTTGTGTATACATTAGTCTTCATGTTAGGTCATGTAGTAGCAATATTTAGAACTTGAAAAATTGGAACTCTTGATGTTTGGTATAACTGGAATGTATAATTGGACTGGACTACATCAGCCATGAACTGTAGGTTATGTTAGCATTTAACATTTAGTTGTTGTAGCTGAAGCGTTCTAGTTATTGTAGCATTTGAAATAGAATTCAACATTTAGATGTGTTAGTATAGCTGTTAATGCGATTCGATTTTAGATGGAGCTCTAATACTAAGCCAGAGTTGAATCAATGGCCACCGGATTTAGAAATAATTCGCATAGGTTTAAATGGAGTGCTGGAATTAGGCCTGAAACCATTTTTTAGTATACAAATCCATATCCAGGTTTGAAAAATAGATCTAAAATCAGTATTGTGGCTTAAACTATTCAACAGTTTAATCAATACATCATATGATCTCGCCTTGGCTTTCAAAAAATGATCTCAACTGGTTTAGTGGTCTAAATAGTTTCAATGTTTATCATTTGATTCTGCTAATCATCAGATTACTCGCCTTTGTCATTTTATAAGTACTGCATATGATAATTTTCCTGCTTTAATCTCATTTCCTTGTGTGAATGACGGTAGAACTGGTATCCAAACCAGCGTAGGTAGTTAAAAGCTGGTTCTGAAATCGAAATTTCAATATTTAGTTAATAACCATGTTAGTTAATCATCTTGGGCCTACTAATAAATTCTCAGAATCCATAGTATTAATCCATTAACTTAATGAATCTGATTGCATGTCCACAGTCATGGTCCAACCATTGAGGCCCAACAAAATCATTGGAGGCTGAAAATATTTTAAGATCATGGGGATTAATTTGCAATATAAATTTAGATTTTCGAGTTAGGTAGCGGGTTCAAATTAAGAGGGCCCTCCCTTTTGTTTGAATTTGGACTTGAACTCGAGGCCCAACTTTATAAATGCAAATTAATTAGGCCCGTTTTAGAGACAAAAGAAATAAAAAATCTTAGTTTACTTTAGGTTGTCCTTTAAATAAAAATGAGATGAGCCTCGCCAAACAAAGTGCATAAATTGCGGGGCCCTCATTAAATGCTTATATTAAAATACTTAGAATTTGGGACGTGCCGTTTAGCCAATTTTCACGGCTTCCCGCAAAGATAATAATAGTCGCTTTAAACGCGCATTTAGTAATATTACTTTCCTAAATACGGGTGTGCATTTCATGCAACCCAAATCCAAATCCTAAAACGTTGAATGGGAATGTGTCGAGGATCCGGTTGCATTTCATGTGACGTGATCTGAAAATACATTTTTTTACGGCGTTCAGTTTCTTAAAAATTTTAAACTAAAAGCGGGCAAATAATTCTAAAATTGCACTATAGGACAACATTTAAAAAAATCAGATTTTAGTCAAGTATAGCAGTTGAGTGACTGTGCTAGAACCACGGAACTCGGGAGTGCCTAACCCCTTCTCCCGGGTTAACAGAATTTCTTACTCGAATTTCTGGTTCGCGACTATAATACAGAGTCAAACCCTTTCCCCGATTCGGGATTCAAACTGGTGACTTGGGACACCATAAATCTCCTAAGTTGCGACTTTGAATCTTTTAATAAATTGAATCCCGTTTCAATTGTCTTTTAATTGGAAAAACTCCCGTTATTATACCTCCTCCAGGGGTGTAGTAGGTAAAAAGGAGGTGTGACATAAGTTACTGTTTCATTTTGTCCTGTATTCCCTTTTCGCTTTATTATATACCGTATGCAGGTTATATTGTAAATGCCCCACCGTAGCCTCGTCATTACCTCGTCGAGTTTAGGCTCAGCACGTACTAGTACATGTTGTTGGTTATACTAATACTGCACTCTGTATTTTTTGTGAAGATGTTGGAGCTGGTATTGGTTTATGGAGAGGCCAGTTGTAGATATTTCATCTAGGGGACTCAAGGTAGTCCTGCTGGCATCCGCAGGCCTTGGTGTCCCCTCTTATGTTCTACCTTCCTATTTTCTTTTCTTTTGAAGCAGATGTAATTTCTTTCAGAATAATGTTTGTAGATATTTGTAGTATGTTCGTGGATTATGAGACCAGTTTCTGGGTAGTAACAGTTTTAGTTTTGTTAATAGTATATAGATAACAGGTTAATTATGTACTTCCATATTTATTTCAACTTGATTTAGCTTTGTTAATTTTAATCTATGATGAAAGGGAAAAGGTGAATAAAACTCTAACATTGGCTTGCCTAGCGAGTGCAATGTTAGGCAAAATTACGGTCCCGGTGGTAGGAATTCCGAATCATGACATAGTTCAACAATATCCCAAGTATTATTGGCATCTAGTTCCTCAAACTCCTTTCTCAATAACAAAAATATCACGAAAAATTCACAAAATTGCACACAATAAAACAAATATTTTTGTTTTGACTTTTGTGGGAGTAATTTATGTGAGGCAAAAATCACGTGCTCACATATATTAAGATGTGTATTAAGACTGTTTGATTTTTAACATCGTAATGTATAAAATTTATCTTTATTTGAAAATTAATAAACATAAAATTCAAATAAAATAATAACTAATCTAATATTCTATCAATAAAATATATAGTTTTTAAAAATACGATAGTTGTTGGTGGTGAAGGCTAACGTGTGAATGCCGACCAGAGGCGATGGTTGGTGGTAGTTTTAATTGATGATGGTGGTTCATGCTAGTAGCTAGTAGTGATTGGTAGTGGTGGGGATTATGATTGAGGATGGCGATGGTGGGTGGTGATAGTTAATAATGTCGGATGGTGGTAGTAGTTGTGATTGAAGAAGGTGGTGGGTGAGTGGTGGTAGGTTATATTGATGGGATGTGCCGGTTGTGGTTGTTGATGGTGATGGGGTGGTCGGTTGTGGTAGTTGAGGTGGATGAGTGTTGATTGTGGGTGAGAATGATGGTGGCCGGAGTGGTGGGGATAGTAGGTGGTAATGGTCGATAATGGAGGCTATGATTAAGGATGATGGTGGCGTGGTGGTGGCGGAGGTGTTGGTGGTGGAGAGGGTGGTGGTAGTGGCGACATGGTGGTAGCTAGGCGGCAGTTAATAATGGATATATGATAGCATCTTAATGAAATTAAGTCTCTGTTATAGATCTTAATCATACATACCTATTCAGACCTATTAAGTGGTTGTGAGTAAAAAGAACAAACACACTTAATGATTAAGATCTGAATAATTAAGATTCAAACTTTAAAAACAAGCGCACTTAATATCTGAGATCTTAATGATTAAGATTCAGACCTCCATTAAGTATAAACAAATGAGGCCTTATTGTCCTAATTAGAATATATATTTGGCAGAAATATTAATCATTTTTTTATCATTTCTTGACAATATATAATACAAGTTGAGGGGTATGTAATTTTGGTATAAACATACACCCAATCAATGTTTGTATCAAATAATAAACAAAATATGTCTTTTCTAATACACATTTATTTTATTTTTTTTGGTTTAAAAGACTACTTCTATTAATTAAAGACACATTACAGGGAGTTGCATTGATGCACATTTACCACTTAACTATAGCTAAATAATTGTGACGATCCAAAGGGTCATCACTTGTTCCCTTACTCATTCTCTGCTTTCGAGGCCTTAAAAAACTCATTTGGGGTTGCCTCGATTTACATGCGCAGTCTGGGCGCGTAGCCGGAAAGCTTAAATATGAATTATGTGAGAAAAATTCTAAAATTTGATATTTAATTAAATAGATTTGACTTCGGTCAATATTTTAGATAAACGGACCCGGGCCCGTGATTTGATGGTCTCGGAGGGTCCGTAGGAAAATATGGGACTTGGGCGTATGCCCAGAATCGAATTTCGAGGTCCCAAGCACGAGAAATGAATTTTTGTGTGAAATTATTTTCTGAAAATAATTAAGGAAATTGGAAATGAAATTTGATTAAAAGACTATGGTATCGGGCCCGTATTTTAGTTCCGGCGCCCGGTACACGTCTTATATATGGTTTAAGCGCTTTCTGTAAAGTGTGGTTGAAAACAGAGGTCGTTTGACGTGTTTCCGACTAAAATGGAAATTTGGAAAGAATTATGAAATTTGAGGCTTAATTTGATGTATATGATGTTATTTTGGTGATTTGATCGCACGGATAAGTCCGTAGGATGTTTTTGAAGTTGCGTGCATATTTGGTTTGGAGCCCCGAGGGCTCGGGTGAGTTTTGGATAGGTGTGGAGTGCATTTTGAACCTTTGGAAAATCTGATATTCCCAGTCCTCCAATCTTCGCATTTGCGAAGAAGGACTCGCAAATGCGAGCTCGCAAATGCAAGCTTTCCATCGCAAATGCGAAAAGGGGTCTAGCCAGCTGGGATTGCAAATGCGACCCTTTAGTCCGCAAATGCGAAGTCGGGCATGTCGCAAATGCGTCACATTGGCTCGCAAATGCGAAACACCCCAGATCCTTCAGAGTTCGCAAATGCGAACTCACCTTCGCATTTACCAAACCTGCAGGGTTCGCAAATGCGAACCCACCTTCATATTTCTCACATCTGAGGCCTGCATATTCCACACTTAGCCGAATTTTTGAACCATTTTAACATTCTTTCAAAACAGAAAGCTCTTTGGGCAATTTTCCAAGAACAAGACTTCTTTCAAATTATTTGTAAGTTGGTTTTTACTCATTTCTTTCAATCTTTAACATATTTTCAACTTAAAATCAATGATTTTCATGGGTGAAATTGGGGGTTTTGGGTAGAACCTAGGTTTTTCTAAAATTGGGGATTTGGACCTCGATTTGAAGTCCGGTTTCAAAACAAAACATATATTTGGGTTCGTGGGGGAATGGGTAACCGGATTTTGGTTCGAACCTCGGGTTTTGACCTCGTGGTCCCGGGGGCAATTTTGGAAATTTTGGGAAAAACTTTGGGAAATTTATTTTTATGCATTCAAATTGATTCATTTAGTGTTTATTAAAGTAATTAAGTGACTTGTGACTAAATTCGGGCGGATTGGAGATGGAATCGCGGGATAAAGCTATAGTTGAGGCTTGAGTTGAGTTCAAGGCATCGAGGTAAGTGTTTGGTCTAACCCTAGCTTGAGGGAATAGGAGTTGAGTCTTATTTGCTACTTGTTGATTGTCGAGTACGATGTATAGGCATGGTGACGGGTATCTATACATTGGTGTCTAGCATGACCGTGAGTCCTTATTCTGCAAATACTTTGGTTTTGTTATACCTTCCATGGTTAATTGATGATTTCTATATGTTGTAAAGAGTATGTGAAAGGAATTGTGATCCTCAAACTTTGTGGGGCATTGGCTCGAGTTGAAATACAAATTGTAAAGGTATATGAGATAAGTAAATCTTTGGAGCATTGGCTCAAGTGATAATGTGAACTATGAGATGAAAGTGAAAGAAGAGAAAAGAGTATTTAAACTGCTCCCTTGTCGGGATATTGTTGCTTATTGTATATTTTCCCTTGCCGGGATGTTGAGATTATTGATGTTATGCCCTTGCCAGGATTAATTTTTTAAATTGTGTTCCCTTGCCGGGATTAATTGTTTAAATTGTGTTCCCTTGCCAGGATTTCTATTATAAAATGTTAATTCCCTTGCTCTTGTTTGTGATTGTTGTTTGGGTGAGGAAGAGGGTTATAGCACGAAGGGTGATGCCGTGCATTGTTTGTTTATGGTAAGGAAAGAGTGTAAAGCACGAAGGGTGATGTCGTGCATTGTTTGTTTATTATGAGGAAAGATGTAAAGCACGAAGGGTGATGCCGTGCCGCACGATGTACCATTCCGTGCTGATTGAGAGTAAAGCACGAAGGGTGATGCCGTGCCATACGATGTACCATTCCGTGCCGATTATATTGATTATATGTGAGGAAAGAGAGTAAAAGCACGAAGAGTGATGCCGTGCACATTTTATTATATCATTGCTTGGTGAGGATGAGAGTAAAAGCACGAAGGGTGATGTCATGCACTTATTGCCGTGTGTTATGATTTCTTATTATTATTGGTTCAAGTACATTTAATTGTCTCATTCCACTATCACTGTGATTCTCTATGTTGACATTTCCCTTTATTGTGTTGCCTGTTATTATTGAGTCACGGTATCCTTATGGTACGTCGTGTCTTAAATTTATGCCATAATTGTTACATGTTTATGTGACTTAATTGCTACTTGACATTCGATACATTGAATACTAAATTTCCTAATTGCTCCTTAAGCCCATAATTAATTGCTACTTGTCATTATTTGTTTTTCCTCAGTGAATCATAATTACTGTGTACTTGTTGTCTTATGAATTCGTATTAAATGTTGCGTTTATTAGAGTAAATTTCATTTGGAAGAACTATTGATATAATGAAATGGGAGCGGGTGGTACGCCTACCACGGAAACATTGAGAAACGGGATTGGGTTGCACGCCTGCAACGAGATGTGTACGGATATTGAAATCTGCTTTATTTTTTTCTTATCCTTGATAGAGATAATTTATTGATGTTCCCTATTATTCTCTTGAATTTTTGTATTATCTGTTATCCCCGAAGCATGTTCGCTTCCCATTTAAAATGGTTATTCTTATTGTTTTCCCGCTGTAGATATATATATTACTGCACAGGTTTATGTGGTAGTCTTGTCTAGCCTCGTCGCTACTTCGTCGGGGTTAGGCTAGGCACTTACCAGCACATGGGGTTGATTATGCTGATACTACACTCTGTGCTCTTTTGGACACTAGGTTTCGGGCAGTAGCAGCAGTAGCGTGTGTGGTAGCATTCAGCCCAGGGAGACACCGAGGTAGCCTTATAGGCGTCCACAGGCCCGGCGTCTTCTCTATCTTTATTTTTAGTCTATTGTCTCATGCATTCGAGACAAACAGTTTATGTTATCTTTCAAATGGTTGTATTTAGTATTCTTAGAAGTTCGTGAGTAATGTGACACCAGATTTTGGGTAGAGGTTGATGTTGAGTTTCCGCATTTCATTCAGTTTTACTTATTTAAGTCTTCCGCTCATTTAATTTACTCCGTTATATTTATACTATCATTGTTAAATTGTTAAAAAAGAATTTTGTTATCGAAAAAGGGTAATAAGAGTTGGCTTGCCTAGCTTCTATTAGTAGGCGCCATCACGACTCCAGAGGGTGGAAAATCCGAGTCGTGACAAGTTGGTATCAGAGCACTAGGTTACATAGGTCTCACAATTCATGGACGAACTTAGTGGAGTCTGAGGGATCGGTACGAAGACGTCTGTATTTATCCCCCAGAGTCTACATAGTTAGGAAAAAGTTTCACATTTGTTCTTTCTTGTAGTGCGGTTCTGTTTCTCAAAGCTAATTGAATTTCTACTCTTGTCCTTTCGCGAATGCCGAGGTCATGTACCGCTTCTTCGGCTATGCAGCAACACAGACCAGTGGTAGATTAGCTTCGTCTTCGGAGACCTTGAGGGGGTAATGGTATTAGAGGTGGAGGTAGAGGTACTAGAGGCGGAGGTAAAGGTATTAGAGGTGGAGGTAGAGATGCTAGAGGTGGAGGTAAAGGTATTAGAGGTGGAGGTACAGGAATTGTTCTGGTATGTGGTAGAGACGCTTTGATTTTATTCTGCGCCGTATCGGGTGTCCAGTGATTCTTTGAGTGCCTTGTTTATGTGTCTACGCTGGTGGGTGATTCTATTGTGGTGGATTGCGTCCATTGTTCACGTATAGTGGTTATTGGCGATTTTGAGACTCGTGTAGATTTGCTTCGTTTGGACATGGTTGGTTTGATGTTATATTGGAGATGGACTGGTTATCACCTTACCATGCTATCTTGGACTGCTATGCCAAGACTGTGACCTTAGCTTTGCTGGATACGCCTCATTTAGAGTGGAGAGGTACTCCAGGTTATTCTACCAGTAGCGTCATTTCGTACGTGAAGGCTCGACGTATGGTCGAGAAGGGGTGTCTGGCCTATTTGGCTTATGTTCATGATTCCAGTGCTGAGGTCCCTCCTATAGATTCTGTGCCTATTGTCTGGGAGTTTCCTGATGTTTTCCCTTCAGACCTGCTGGGCATGCCACCCGATAGGGACATTGATTTTTGTATTCATTTGGCTTCGGGCACTCAGCACATTTCTATCCCACCATATCGTATGGCCCCGCCAGCGCTGAAGGAGTTAAAGGACCAGTTGCATGATTTACTAGAGAAGGGTTTCATTAGACCCAGTGTTTCTCCTTGGGGCGCACCAGTGTTATTTGTCAAGAAGAAGGACGGATCAATGAGGATGTGCATAGATTACCAGTAATTGAACAAGGAAACGATTAAGAATAAATATCCATTGCCGAGGATTGATGATTTGTTCGACCAGCTTTAGGGTGCCAGGATATTTTCCAAGATTGACTTGTGATCTGGCTACCATCAGTTGAGGATTAGGGCATCAGATGTCCCTAAGATAGCTTTTTGCACTCGATACGGGCATTATGAGTTCATCGTCATGTCATTTGGGTTGACCAATGCCCCAGCAGCGTTTATGGAGTTGATGAACCAAATGTTCAGGACTTACTTGGACTTGTTCATGATAGTCTTTATTGATGATATTTTGATATACTCCCGCAGCCAGGAGGAGCACGAGCAGCACCTTAGAGTGGTTCTTCAGACTCTGAGGGATAGTCAGTTATATGCCAAGTTATCCAAGTGTGAGTTCTGGCTGAGTTCAGTTGCATTTATAGGTCACGTTGTATCAGCAGAGGGTATTCAGGTAGACCCGAAGAAGATTGAGGCAGTCAAGAACTGGCCTAGACCAGCGTCAGCTATAGAGATTCGGAGTTTCTTAGGGTTGGCAGGCTACTATCATCGGTTGGTAGAGGGGTTTTCATCTATTGCAGCCCCGATGACCAGGTTGACCCAGAAGGGTGCCCAGTTTAGATGGTCAGATGAGTGTGAGGCGAGCTTTCAGAAGCTCAAGACAGCTCTGACTATGGCACCGGTGTTAGTTTTGCCCACAGGTTCAGGGCCTTATACAGTCTTTTGTGATGCTTCCCGTGTTGGGCTTGGTGCAGTGTTGATGCAGGATGGCAAGGTCATTGCCTATGCTTCGAGGCAATTGAGGATTCATGTGAAGAACTATCCAGTACATGATTTAGAGTTGGCAGCCATTGTTCACGCATTGAAGATTTGGAGGCACTATTTGTATGGCATGGCATATGAGGTGTTCACTGACCACAAGAGTCTTCAGTACTTGTTCAAGCAAAAAGAGTTGAATTTGAGGCAGAGGAGGTGGTTTGAGTTGTTGAAGGACTATGATGTCACCATTCCATATCATCCGGGGAAGGCCAATGTGGTGGCCGACGCTTTGAGTAGGAAGTCAGCCAGTATGTGCAGTCTTGCTTATATTCCGATCAGTTAGAGGCCACTTGCTTTGGATGTTCAGGCTTTAGCCAACTGTTCGTAAGACTAGATGTTTCTGATTCCAGTCGTGTGTTAGCTTGCACGGTCGCTCGTTCTTCATTATTGGAGTGTATCCGTGATCGGCAGTTTGATGATCCCTATTTGTGTGTCCTTAGAGATATGGTGCAGCGAAGAGGTGCCAAGCAGGTTACCTTAGATGCGGATGGAGTTTTGAGATTGCAGGGGGAGTTTGTGTGCCCAATGTGGATAGGCTTCGAGAGTTAATTTTAGAGGAGGCCCATAGTTCTAGGTACTCTATTCATCCGAATGCCGAGAAGATGTATCAGGATTTGCGGCAGCATTATTGGTGGTATATAATGAAGAAGGATATCGTAGCATATGTGGCTCGTTGTTTGAATTGTTAGCAGGTTAAGTACGAGCATCAGAGGCCTGGTGGTTTATTTCAGAGGATTGAGCTTCTCGAGTGGAAGTGGGAGCGGATTACTATGGATTTTGTTACTGGACTTCTGCTGACTCAGAAGAAGTTCGATGCGATATGGGTTATTGTTGATAGGCTGACCAAGTCAGCACATTTCATTCCTGTGGCAGTCTCCGATTCTTCCGAGAGGTTCAGTGAGATCTATATTCGGGAGATTGTTCGCCTTTATGGTGTGCCCGTGTCTATCATTTCGGATTGGGGTATGCAGTTTACCTCGCGCTTCTGGAGAGCGGTGCAGTAAGAGTTGGGTACACGGGTTGAGTTGAGCATAACATTTCAACCCCAGACAGACGGACAGTCCGAGCGGACTATTCAGATTTTGGATGATATGCTCCGAGCTTGTGTTATTGATTTTGGAGGTTCGTGGGATCAGTTCTTGCCTTTAGCAGAGTTTGCCTACAACAATAGCTACCAGTCGAGCATCCAGATGGCTCCTTATGAGGCTTTATATGGTAGGTGGTTTCGGTCTCCGGTTGTATCGTTTGAATCCGGAGAGGCTCGGTTGTTAGGTACATATTTGGTTCAGGAGGCCTTGGACAAGGTCAAGATCACTCAGGATAGGCCTCGTTCAGCTCAGTCTAGGCAGAAGAGTTATGCAGATCGCAGGGTTCAATATGTGGCATTTATGGTTGGTGAACAGGTATTGCTCCAGGTGTCGCCTATGAAAGGCGTGATGAGATTTGGGAAGAAGGGCAAGATTAGCCCTAGGTTCATTGGTCCGTTTGAGATTCTTGATCGAGTGGGAGAGGTGGCTTATAGACTTGCATTGCCGCCTAGCTTATCAGCTGTGCATCCAGTTTTTCATGTATCCATGTTTCGGAGGTATCACGGTGATCCAGCCCACGTGTTAGACTTCAGCACTGTCTAGCTGGACAAGGATCTGTCTTACGAGGAAGAGCCAGTAGCTATTCTAGACCGGCAGGTTCGTCAGTTGAGATCCAAGAGTTTCCCTTCTGTTCGTGTTCAGTGGAGAGGTCAGCCTCCTGAGGCATCGACCTGGGAGTCCGAGTCTAATATACGGAGTCGTTATCCTCATCTTTTCCCCGACTTAGGTACTTCTTTCTTTTGTTCGTTCGAGGACGAACGGTTGTTTTAGAGGTGGAGAATGTCGTCGATGCCCCTTTTTTCTAAAGTGAAATTGGGTTTATGACATTTTGGGAAGACAACTCTATTCCCGTTTGGGAATTGGGTTTTTGGAATTAAAGAGTCGCCACCGAATGATTAAGTGCATTAGGACACTAAGGGTTTTGAGTTTGAAAACTAGAGTTCGCGTAAGGGCTAGAAATTATCTCGAGGGGAAGGTGTTAGGCACCCCTCAAGATCCACTAGTGTGGTTCCCAGCCATGCTATGTTGTGACTTTAATGCAAATAAGTATACAAATAATTTCACACCTAATTATTACAAATAGATATGTGCCAAGCATGTTGGAATCAAGATCTACAACTTGTTTGAGGGGAGAGACTAAATGCAGAAAATTAATCAAGATGTTGAATAAACAAAGAAGAAAAATTTAGAAGAAAAGGAGTAATTCAATAAAATTAAAGAGTAGTTTTGGGTAGTTCAAAAGATAGAATTTTATTGATATTAAACAAGGTTACATAAAGGAAAGAGGTGCTAGGTTTGTAAAACACATGGATCATCCACACAACACCTGTAACCAATCGTACGCATGGTGTTATCGTGTGATCATCATCTCCATGTCTACCCTTCCCACCCCAGGTATTAAGCGCGGAATGGTATCATTACCTACTCATGCTATTACCCGTCCTACCTATCAGTCCCGGAGGCGTTTAGGACTACTAATCCTAAAAGGAGGGAGCTTGGCTTTTCAGAAGTTTTAAAAGGATAAAATTCTAGGACGACAACCAAAACACATAAAGCAGTTAATGGGGAAATAAGAACAATTAAAGGATCAAGTAGGCCTTCTCACTTAAAGAAATGAATTGTTTAGCATGTCTTACACATACTATTTAGGTCCTAGATTAAAACTAGCGTAGGAAGAATTGATTTACCACATATTTCCCAGATAGGGAGTCCGAATTAGTCCTGCTTTGATGTAGTTGTAGAAAACTGAAAGTTGATTAATTATCTAATCATTTGTGTGTGTTAAACAGGAACTATAGGCATGATATCTATTAATTCAGAGACAGAGGGACCAAACTGATTGCAAAAAAAAGTTATTATTGGTTACAAGATTACGAGTTCTGCGAGTGTTAGAAAAATTACCACTGATTTTAGATTTAAAAGGTGAGTGGGCAATTCAGATTTAGTTGGTTACTCCTAATAGGAATGCTTTCTAGGCGTTACTGATTTTGTTATGCAGAAATCCTATAGGCAGGTCATCTATATGTGATTGATTATTTTTAGATCCTATAAGTGGATTTGCCTAATGACAGATGCACATGCAAAAATACAGGAAGTCCTATAGGCAGATGAGCTATATGATATGCAGACTTTCATAGACATGGAATCTATACGAAAAGGCAGAAAATCCTAGGAACATGGTATCTATGTGAAATTGCAGAAGAAGCCTACGAACATGATATCTATATGAGGTGCAGAATCTCAGTAGTTAAACTAAAGTAAGATGCAGAATTTCAGTAATTAACTATATGAAGATGCAGAATTTCAGAGACAGTATTTCCCTATAGTCATGGTATATACGTGAAAATGCAGGGTTTGAAAATAATAATCCTATGAACATGATTTCTATGTGAAATGCAGAATTTGAAAATGGTAACCTATAAACATGATTTCTAGGCAGAATTTGAAAGTAATAACCCTATGAACATGATTTCTACCCCTTTGGCATGCATTCAATCCCATCCCTTTTCACTACACCCCAGTAGTTATTACAAAGTTTATTACAAAGCTTATTATAGACCAAGTGAATCAAAGAAATAATAAAATACATCGGTGATTACATCTACATCTAATCAGCCTAATCCAAACTCAAAGTCTAATAATATGAGATAAACCAACTTCCAGGATCGGATTTTAAAGGCTTTCTCTTATTTGGGATGTGTCAAAGTTCCAAGGGACTTCAAGAGTTCCAGGCAATGCTTACACCCCAAATATCATTGCAGAACAGATTGTAGTGTAGTGTGGAAGGGGCAGCCCTTAAATGTCCAAGTTCAGAGGGAACTCGAGGTTCCCAAAGCAAGGCTCATAAGAGAGGGGCAGGACTTAAGGACTATGAGTAAGTGTAAATGCAATGAAAGGGAATTAGGGGGAGCCAGGGCAGGCTAGTGGTCATGCCTAGCAACTGGGCTACTGGCACACCCCTGACCAGCCTGTCAGTCTTAAAATTGGGAGTTAGGACCTTATTAAAGGTCAGGTTCATCCCTGGACAGCAATTGGGATGCTGCCAGGCCATACCTCAACTCAGCACACATAGGGAAATAAGGGTATGGGAGCAATTATTTACACTATCAACAAAGAAATAAAGAAAGAACATGCACAACACATATATACTTCTAAAATTAACTTTGCAGAGAACTGAAGGCAAGCATAGATGCAAAGACTGTAGATAAACACGTTGGGAGGGATACTGACATTAATTCTAGGGCATACCAGTTCAAAGAAGCAAGTAGGGAGAAACAGTAGACTTGTGGAAGCCAACGTGCAATCAATAGGAAAGAGTGTAGGTTTTTTAGAAGAGAGTTGTGATTTCTATATGCTTAAAAATCGTGTCTGTGTTAATAAAAGAGCAGGGTATTTATAATTGAAAACGGGTGTAGAAAATAAGGCAATAATCATAGTTTAGTAATAATTATGGAACTATGTACCAACTAAAATTAATCAGTATATGGACTTCCTTTAATTAAGGAGTTCAAATTTAAACGGTAATGGGCAGAAGTTATTTAAGGAAGGAGATCAAGTGAATATCTTGTGCAGAGCAGACAAATAAGGGTAAATACATAGAAGATATTTAAGGTAAAAGTCCAGTGGTACTTGATTTGTGAAAACAAGTAAAGGGAATCAGTAAAACAGCCAGTAAAAGAACCAAGTTCAAAGCCTTGTTCGAGTCAGAAAAGAGGTAAATGAGAGTTTTAATTTAGGGAAAAATCAATAACATCAAGTAAGCAACATTAAAGGAATTCAGAATCAATTAACAGTTGGCAAAACCTTTGAAAGAGAAGTTCTCACATATAAAACACATAGACATGTCAAGCAAGAATAATGTCATGCTAATTACGAAAGACTAGCAAAAAGGTTTCAAAATCACAAACGCAGAAAAAGTTCAAATTCAATTCATAAACTCGGGGTGAGTCTGAGAGTTCAAGGTTTCAAAGTAGAACCCTTGTCCAAACATAAAACCAAACTTGCCAAAGAAACCCCCAAATCCTAGGGTTTTTAAACTCGAAATCGATACAGAGATGAGAGGGCAAGCTATTGAAATAGACACAGAGACCTCTTTCAGAGTCTCATGAGAAACATAAAGCACCATAGCAGGTTGAAGGCAAATAGAACATAGAAACTGATTTGAAGTACAGGGAACAAGTTTCAAGAAAAGTTTGGAATTTAAACGAGTGCAGGTAGTGTAAACTTAAGGAAATAGTCGATGAAACACATCTATAAAGAACCTAGACAAAGTCCGGTAAAGGCAAACAAAGGACTAGAACTCAGTAGGAAAAACACAGTAAAGAAACACATAAGATAGGCATGTGAGAGCATGATATTGAAATCAGTAGGAAACAGAACGGAGCACAACAGAAAAACTTCATAATATAGCAAATATAAGATCACACGAAAAACATGCGAGTCAGAAAAGAGCAAATAAGAATATAGCAGGGATCGATTCACCAAGAAAAGAAGAAGAAGAGTCAAAAACATTTTTAATAACCTTTTCCAAAAACCCTAATCGGAAAGAAGTAACTTTTGAAAGAAAATCGGAGAAAACATCTAAGAAACTGAAGCGATAGTGCAAATATGTAACAGATCTAAAAATAATGGGAGAGAACCTCGATAGTTTGGGTTTCAGATGAACCCTAGAGATGAGAAAGGCTTCAAAAATGTCCGATCTAAGTCGGATAAGGTCAGAATCAAGCTCAGAAGACCAAGAGCCACCGGAGCAAGGCCGGAGATGGCTGGAATCCTCGAATCGGTGAAGGTCTGAGTGAAGACCCTCGAGGTCTGGCCTCGGACCTTCGATCAACAAGCACGTAAGAGGTGAGTATAGGCTGTCTATGGCCTAAGAAGCCATGAACTCCGGTGAAAACATGGTGGAACAAGGTAGGGGGAGGCTAGGGTTCTGAAGAACCTTGAGAGAGTTTGAGAGAGTTTAGGGGTTCAAGGGCGGCTGAAGGGTGGAAATGAATTAGGGTTGGGGGTAGTCGGTGAATTAAAAAGGAAAGGGTTAATCTGAGTCGTTGATCTTCTAGATCAACGGCTGTGATTAAAAGGGGTAATCCGGTCGGGTATTTAATTGGGTTATGGATTGGGTTGATTTTAAAATTGGGCCGGTTGAAATTGGGTTCAAATTGGGGCTGTAGTGTGGCTATAATTGGAATGTAAATGGGCTATACGTTAAATAGCCAATTTTTCCTTTTCAATTTAATTAAAATAGTTAAAATAATTTATAAAACTAATTAACAGTACTAAATTGATTAAAAATATATAAATGTTAAAATTGTAAGAGGCTATTAATCGCAATATAGGCTATAATTGCAATTTTATGCAATTTTAGCTTAAAATATCAAATAGATTTATTAAAAAAATGCAAAAATTACCTATTACATTGTGATGTAAATATGAGGAAGGAAATAAATTTCTTGCCAAAATGATAGTTTTTGGGAATAACTATTGGATTTTGTATTGTTAAAACAAAATAAAAAAATGATGTTTAAAAGCTGTTAAAAATTAAAAAAATGTCAAAAATTCTTGGGAATACTTATATATGCATGTACATGCTATTTTGAAAATTTTTTTGAGTATAAAAAATAGATACGGAAAAATTGGGTATCAACAGCTTCCCCTCTTTTCCCGGGAAGGACGAAAGAGTTGTTGGATAAAGATATGATGACCAATTTTGACCGGGAGAAATGACTTGCAAAGGTTTTGACCGAGCTCTGGTTCCTGAGCTGCCTACATATCCCTTGTCTTACAGGAATCAGGTCATATGTAGTTTCAGGATACATCGACGGAATATGTCGATGGAGGTTTTGGAAAAGATGGATGCAATATTTAGGTTGGGAAGGATGGTCAGGGACTGATGGGCTGCGAGAACCGGAGTGAGATCGCTCCTGCTGTGACCGCCGTTGCCAGCTGATGTACCTACAAATGAGCAATACAAATATATTGTGCATGAATTTAGACGTGATGCAAGTTCCCGTTGGACCATAAATGTTGTCTTTGGATGGTTAGGATGACGTACTCAGACCATGACGTCCTGGTCCATGAAGTGCATAATAAAGGATTCGCAGACTATGAAATGACGTTCTCGGGCTATGACAATGGTGCCTCCGAATCATGATGCCTTTGAATAATGATGTGTGGAATATAAAGCGGGGTCCTCAGGCCATGGCATGGCGTTCTCGGGCTATGAAAATGATGCCTCCGAACAATGACGCCCTTGGACAGTTTGGCGATATTTCAGCCCATGAAATGCAGGATTTGGCAATGTTTCAGCCGATGTAGGGATTTAAATGAAGTTGGCGATATTTCAGCCATGCAGGATAACATAAAGTTGGTGATATTTCAGCCGACAAAAGATTTTAAATATAAATGGCGATCTTTCAGCTGACATGAAGGATAAATATGAATGACGATATTTCAGCCGACAGAAATTCAAATAAAGCTGGCGGTTTTTCAGCCGATGTAACGATTTGAATGCAATTGGCGATGTTTCAGCAGATAGGAGGGATTTAAACAAAATTGGCGATGTTTCAGCCATGTAAGGTTTAAATAAAGCTGGCGGTATTTCAGCCGATGCAAATGAGAGGTGGCGATATTTCAGCCATGCAGGATGAGACAGTGCTTAGTCTCGGAAGGCAAAAAAGTAGCCTTATGCAATGCAAGAAAATGCAGGATGGAGACAGTGCTTAGTCTCGGAAGGTAAAAAAGTAGCCTTATGCAAATGCAAAAATGCAGATGGAGGTAGAGCTTAACCTCGGAAGGCATAAAGGTAGCCTTATGCAATGCAGAAATGCAGATGGAGGTAGAGCTTAACCTCGGAAGGCAGAAAGGTAGCCTTATGCAATGCAGGAAATGCAGATGGAGGTAGAGCTTAACCTTGGAAGGCAGAAAGGTAGCCTTATGCAATGCAGGAAATGCAGATGGAGACATAGCTTAGTCTCGGAAGGCAGAAAGGTAGCCTTATGCAATATAGGAAATGCAGATGGAGGTAGAGCTTAACCTCGGAAGGCAGAAAGGTAGCCTTATGCAATGCAGGAAATGCGGATGGAGACAAAACTTAGTCTCAGAAGGAAGAAAGGTAGCCTTATGCAATGCATGAAATAAAGGTGCTAATAATGAAATTTCTTAGCTGAGAGACGATAGCTGCTAGTTGATGTCATTATGGCTGCTGGGGAGGTCATGTGCGGATAACACTTGTAAATAGGCGATGATTCTGAGAGTTGTATTCCTGAAAAAGCATGAGTACGTAATCGTATCTGATGACTTAATGTCTTGGGGTGCCTGTATTCAAAGAAAAATCGTGAGTTTCGTAAAGGGGGAAGGTTAGTTCATCTTCCCGTAGACTTCGCTCATCCTGCTCGGCCCTTGTTTTGGTGATACTGCGCGTATCCTTAGGGTAGCGTTGATAAATAAAACAATTTTGATAATGGACATGCATGATTTATTAAAAATACGACATAAATATATAATAGAAAATAGCTTTCTTTTAGATGAACTGACGATTGCGACGCGGTTCAAGACGTTGCAACCTCTTTTGTTTCGGAATTTTGAGGGCCCTCCTCAAAATTCTGCCCCAGTTTACTAGGCTGGTGTTTCTGATGGCTGCGCGCGATGGATGGCGAAAGTCAACTTCGGAATTTTGAGGGTCCTCCTCAAAATTCTTCCCCAGTTTCTGATATCGGGGGGAAATAAAAATTTTATTAAATTGTGACCGAACCCATAGAGCTGCCTACGTATACCCTCTTAAACGGGAATCAAGTCAGGTGTAGTTCAAATACATCAATCAAAAATTATAATGATTACACATAATAATGCTTGACTGCATCTGAATTAATCGGCTTTGGCTAGACTTCTCCATCCATTTTTGCAAGTATGAGGGCTCCTCCTATTAGAACCCGGTGAACAATGTACGGGCCTTGCCAGTTAGAAGAGAACTTTCCTTTGGCCTCATCCTGATGCGGAAAAATTTTCTTCAACACCAGTTGCCCCGGTGTGAATTGTCTCGGCTTGACTCTTTTGTTGAAGGCTCTGGACATCCTGTTCTGATACAATTGACCACGGCAAATTGCATTCAGTCTTTTCCCGTCTATAAGGGCTAACTGCTCATAGTGACTTTTTACCCATTCTACATCTTCGAGTTTCGCTTCCTGTATAATCCTCAGGGAGGGAATCTCTACCTCTGCGGGAATGACTGCCTCGGTACCATAAACCAACATATAGGGATTCACCCCGGTTGATGTGCGGCTATGGTATGGTATCCCAATAAAGCAAAGGATAGCTTTTCGTGACACTGTTTGTGTTTTTCTATCATTTTCCTCAGTATTTTCTTGATGTTCTTATTGGCCGCTTCTACAGCTCCATTCATCTGAGGTCTGTAGGCTATATAATTCTTGTGCTTAATCTTAAACGTCTCACACATCGCCTTCATCATATCACTATTGAGATTTGAACCATTATCAGTGATGATCGTCTCTGGGACACCAAACCGACAAATGATGTGGTTGCGGACAAAGTCTACCACAACCTTCTTGGTTACCGCCTTATATGATGCTGCTTCAACCCATTTGGTGAAATAATCAATTCTCACTAGAATGAACCTATGCCCATTTGATGCGGCAGGCTCGATAGGTCCAATGACATCCATCCCCCAAGCGGCAAATGTCCATGGTGAGCTTGTTGCATTGAGCTCGTTAGGAGGTACCTTTATCATGTCTGCATGAATCTGGCAGCAATGGCATCTTCGAACATACTGGATGCAGTTCGTCTCCATAGTCATCCAGAAATATCCGGATCGGAGTATTTTCTTGGCTAAGACAAAACCATTCATATGCGGACCACAGGTCCCTGCATGAACTTCTTCCAACAACCTAGATGCTTCCTTTGCTTTGACACACCTTAGTAATCCCAAATCGGGAGTCCTCCTGTACATGATTCCTCCGCTATGAAAGAAGTGATTGGATAACCTCCGCAGTGTGCGCTTTTGAGTAGTGTTTGCAAGTTCTGGATACTCTCCTATTGACAGATACTTCTTAATGTCATGCAACTATGGTTTTCCATCTGCTTCTTCCTCGACATGAGCACAGTAAGTGGGTTGATCCTGGATTTTTATCGGGATAGGATCAATGAAGTTCTTATCTGGATGTTGAATCATGGATGATAGAGTGGCCAACGCATTAGCGAACTCATTCTAAACTCTGGGGACATGCCGGAATTCTGTCTTTGTAAACTTTTTTCTCAACTCTTGTACATGATGCAAGCATGGGAGTATCTTGGAGTTCTTGGTTGCCCACTCTTCTCGAACCTGATGTATGAGTAAGTCGGATTCCCCGATCACTAGTAACTCCTGAACGTTCATGTCAATGGCCAGCTTGAGCCCCAAGATGCAGACTTCGTACTCGGCCATGTTGTTGGTGTATGGGAATCTGAGTTTGACGGACACCGGATAATGTTGACCTGTTTCTGATACTAGAACTGCTCCTATGCCAACTCCTTTAAAGTTTGCTGCTCCGTTGAAGAACAATCTCCATCCATCATAGGATTCTGTAATGTCTTCTCCTATTAAAGAGACCTCCTCATCAGGAAAATACGTCTTTATAGGCTCGTATTCTCCGCCCACGGGGTTTTCGGCAAGATGATCGGCTAGTGCTTGTCCTTTGATCGCTTTCTGGGTTACGTAGACAATATCAAATTCACTCAGCAAGATTTGCCATTTGGCTAGTTTGCCCATGGGCATGGGCTTCTGAAAGATGTACTTTAGCGAATCCATCCTTGATATAAGATAAGTGGTATAGGCGCAGAAATAATGCCTCAACTTCTAAGCTACCCAAGTCAGAGCACAACAGGTGCGTTCTAGCAGGGAATACCAAGCCTCGTATGGAGTGAACTTCTTGCTAAGATAGTAGATGGCTTGCTCTTTTCTCCCTGTTTCATCATGTTGTCCAAAAACACAACCAAACGCCCTATCCAGTACT
Source organism: Nicotiana glauca (assembly GCA_026770625.1). Taxonomy (NCBI): domain Eukaryota; kingdom Viridiplantae; phylum Streptophyta; class Magnoliopsida; order Solanales; family Solanaceae; genus Nicotiana; species Nicotiana glauca. The sequence continues at coordinate 48,110 of MU724667.1, forward strand.
GCAAGGTAGAGCAATAGCGGTCTACCCGGTTTGGGCAGAACCAGGACTAGAGGTGTTGATAGGTGTTCCTTGATTCTGTCAAAGGCTTTCTGGCAGTCCTCGGTCCATTTAGTAGTAGCGTCCTTCTTTAGCATCTTGAAGATTGGTTCACAGATGATAGTGGACTGGGCTATGAATCGGCTGATGTAGTTGAGCCTCCCCAGGAAACTCATAACCTCTTTCTTATTCTTTGGCGGTGGCAATTCCTGAATGGCCTTAACCTTTGATGGATCCAGTTCTATTCCTCGTCGACTTACGATGAACCCAAGCAGTTTTCCGGCTGGAACCCCGAATGCACATTTGGCGGGATTTAGTTTCAAGTTGTACCTTCTCAGTCTGTTGAAGAACCTCCTAAGACCTTCCATGTGATTAGTGGATGTCTTGGATTTGATGATGACGTCGTCTACATACACCTCGATCTCTTTGTGTATCATGTCATGGAAAATAGTAGTCATGGCCCTCATGTAGGTGGCCCCAGCATTCTTCAATCCAAATGGCATCATCTTGTAACAATACATTCCCCACGGCATGATGAAAGCCATTTTTCCGCGTCTTCCTCATCCATCCATAACTGATGATATCCGACAAAATAATCGATGAATGAATGTAGCTCGTGCTTGGTGTAGTTATCGATCAGGATGTGTATGTTCGGCAATGGGAAGTCGTCTTTTGGACTGGCCCGGTTGAGGTCCCGGTAATAGACACAGACTCTGACCTTCCCATCCTTCTTTGGCACTGGCAAAATGTTGGCCAACCATGTTGGGTACTCCACTACCCTGAGGACCTTGGCTTTGACTTGTTTGTTAACTTCTTCCTTGATTTTCAAACTCATGTCTGGCTTGAACTTTTTGAGCTTCTGCTTTACTGGCGGACATGTTAGATCTGTTGGCAGTTTGTGAGCTACAATAGATGTACTGAGACCGGTCATATCATCATACGACCAGGCAAATATGTCCTTATATTCTTTTAAGAAATCCGTGTATTCTTCCTTTTATGACGATGACAAGTGAACACTGATGCGCGTTTCCTTGACATTCTCTGTATTCCCCAGGTTGGCGACCTCAATTTCATCCAGGTTAGACTTAGGTCTATTCTCAAAGTCTTCGACCTCTTTAACGACCTCTTCTGGTATCTCATCCTCTTCTGAGTCTATATCCGTTTGTTGTGTTACCTCGTCGCATGTCACATTTGTCAGTTCATCAAGATAAGTAATAGTAATGCTGTGTAAAAATAAAATAAATGACAGAGAAAAATAATAAGAGCGAGACTTATAAGAAACTGAAATACTTTGATAAATTCCAAAATTGTTTTGAACATCGGCGCTCTTTTCAAAATTTAAAGATAATACTAAAGGGACTGTATATGGGGTTACTCCCGTCACCATGAATAATCACCTTTTGGTGATTCCACTCGAATTTTACTACCTGGTGCAGGGTTGATGCTACAGCTCCAGCGGTGTGGATCCAAGGTCGTCCCCGTAGTAAGTTGTATGATGCTGGGATGTCTATTACTTGAAAATCAACATCAAACGAAGTTGGTCCCATTTGCAGACATAAACTGATCTCCCCAATGGTGGACCTTTGGGAACCATCAAAAGCTTTGACGTTGATAGCCCTATCCTTGATTTCATGCAGACTTTTCCCCAATGTTCTGACGGTCACCAATGGACAGATGTTGAGACTGGACCCTCCATCGATCAAAGTCCTGGTAATGAAATACTCTTCGCATTGCACAGTGATGTGCAATGCCTTGTTGTGGCTTAAACCTTCTGGGGGCAACTCATCCTCGTGGAAAGTGATTTTATGACTCTCCAATATCTGCCCGACCACGTTCGCCATCTATCCTCCAGTTATATTGCTGGGTACGTACGCTTCACTCAGTATCTTCATCAGGGCTTTCTTATATGTCTCGGAGCTTTGCAGCAGAGCTATAATGGAGATCTGCGCTGGTGTTTTATTTAATTGGTCCACAACTGAGTATTCTTTTGCCTGTATCTTCCGCCATAGACCATCAGGCCCAGTTTCAATAGGCCGTCCAGAGACCTGCTTACTTGATTCAACTAAGTTCTCCAGAGTATAAATTCTACTAGTCCTGGTCATACCCTGCGCTACAATTGCTTCTCCAGACCTAGTGTTTCCCTTCCTTCTTGCCTCGGCAGTGTAATCCCAAGGAATGGATTGTGTATGGAATGGCGTTACGGCTGACATTGCTACAGGAATGGGCACTCTTGTCTTGGGAGGCAACACAACAACTACAAATGGTACTTTTGGAGACCCAAACTCCACCTTAATTGCCTTTGTGGTCCTTGTGGATGACGATGCTTCAAACTTGAGAGGCACGAACATGTTTACTTCAGCATCCCCAAGGCTGGATCTAGACTACAATTGGATTTAGTGTGACTATTGGTTTCTTGGACTCATCACCTTCGGCAATCAATCCAATTGACCCTTTGAGGTCCCAATCATCTTCTACTCCGATCATATGCACACCACCACCCTTATGATCAGGCAAGGGATTGTTTCGAATGTTAGGAGCAGGCTCCTTGGACACGATGATTTTGTTGTCAAGTAGAGCTTGGATTTTGTCTTTTAGAGATCGGCACTCATCAATGGTATGCCCTTTCATGCCGGAATATTGTGCATAGGTTTTGTTTGGATTGACCCATTGGGATGGGTTTTCTGGAGTTATGGCAGGGATTGGGGTGATGTAACCGGCTACTTTGAGTCTTTCATATAGTTGGTCTATTGGCTTGGCGATGGCGGTGTATTGCTTGGGAGGTCTACAGTCGAAGTTAGGGCATGGCCTAGGGAAGTTTTGGCAGGCAGGAGGTGATTGGTAGTGAGCATTATAGGCTTGGTAGACGGGTGCATGTTGGGAATATCTTGGTGAGGTAGGTTGATATGTAGGGGATGGAGATGATTGGTAAGCAGGTGATGGAATTTGGTAAGAGGGCGGAGGTGTTTGGTAATTGGGGATAGGCTGATATGTGAGAGGGGGTACCGGGTAGGCTTGGTATTTTACTGGGGACTTGGTTCTCTGTGCAACTATCACGGCACTCACGTCCTTTTTCTTGGATGCGCCACCAGATTATAGGGCTTTGTTGGTAGCCTGCAGTGCCTCGAAATTAGTGACCATACCGCTCCTAATGCCTTGCTCAATCCTTTCTCCTAGCTTGATGATATCGGAGAATTTCTGGTCCTCTATCAACATTAACCTCTCATAATACTGCAGATCCTAAGCTCGGACAAAAAATTGGTTCATCTGTTCTTCTTCTAAGGCCGGCCTGACCTTAGCAGCCTCGGATCTCCATCGAGTAGCATACTCGCGGAACATCTCAGTAGGTTTCTTTTTTAGATTCTGGATGTAGAAGATATCTATCGCGTTTTTTGTATTGAATCTGAACCTGTCCATAAAATCGGACGCCATTCCTACCCAGCTTGTCCACTTCTTGGGATCTTGGCTAATGTACCAAGACAGCGCATCACCTTTCAAACTTCTCATGAAGAGCTTCATGCGAATTTTTTCATCTCTTCTGACACCGACCAGCTTATCACAGTATGTCCTCAAGTAGACTTTGGGATCCCCCGAGCCGTCAAACATTTCGAACTTGGGAGGTTTGTACCCCTCGGGAAGTTCGACGTCTGGCTGAATGAAAAGATCTTCATAATTCAGCCCCTCAATACCTTTGTTTCCTTCAACACCCTGGACTCGGCTAGTCAATTTCTTGAGCTCGACAACCAGGTTCTTGATGAGAGAGTCTTTGTCATTAGACTCCGGTGTGTTTGTAATGGGCTGAGTGTATTGTGGTAGGGTTTCCACGTAGATGGGAGTGTGGTAGGGATGATCATTTGATGGTTCAGGTATGAGGAGTGGAGCGTTGTTGTGACATGTGTTACAATTTTGATGAGTAACGGGTTGTTTTTGCGGCTTCGGGATATTCTGTGGAGGTATGGGGTGTTGAGCATTGGGAAAGTTGATGTTTGGAGTAGTGAGGGAGAATGACAAGCTTGCCAAGTTCCGAACTTGGTCTAGTTCTTCTTGAAATTTCAGTAACTTATGTTCGAGCTGGGCGGCACTTTCTCTTGACACCTGAATACCCTGAGGAACCTCTACCCTTTCAACCGAGTTCTCCTTTCTAACGTTGTTCAAGTTTTCCATTTTTTCTTTGCTCTTGTTTTTTATAGGACTTGGAGGAGAAGGAGGCGGAGGGCCCTTATATCTTGTGGAATAGGATGATGATGCCAGAGTGCACGAACTAACCTTTTGGGGAGGGGAATAAAATAAAAGTAAAAAATAAAAAGGTAACAAGTTAGTACGGAATCCGAGAAAAAATATTGTAATGTTTAAACACATAGTATATGAATATGAATTGTGTCCTAAATTGCGGTGCCTCATTGTGCCCTAGGTAGGCCTAGCGACAAGTTTATTTGGAGAACTTATAATGCTAAATGCCTCATTTTATTGATAAAAAATAAGACGAATCCCAAAACGACACTAAAGTAGCAGAAGATAAAATGTCACTAATGGTCATTAGCCTTATTACATTTAAAGCAAAAAGAAAAGAACCCTATCTATTTGGTCCTAGAAGGACCTTCTTCAGGTTGAATGTTCTCGTTGATCAAATCCTCCAGCTTGCACAGATTTTCTAGTCAAAATGCCTTTGCCAGGCGTTCTCCTTCGCCTTTCTCAGCGTTTTCACAAACGGTAACTCTTTTCCTCACTTTTCCTTCCAACTCCAGCAGACTGTATTCCAGATATTCCAGCTTCTCACTAGCCCTGGTGACTCTCTCTTTCCATTCGTTAATTTAATTACTTGATGAGAGGTTCCTCCACTAGGTCAGCATGAGTGAGGGTATATTAACCATTCCGAAGCTGGGGACCTCGTGCCTCATTTTCTGCAAAACAAATGGGTTAGACCCTACCCCCACCGGACTCGACTATTAAATATCAATAATCGGCATAAGAAGCATTTAGTTCTCTAAATGAATGCACCGAACGTGGTAGTGTTCATTTGGGTTCCAGGGAAACCCAGTGGACTGTGGACAAGGCTATCTTAAAGAGTCATTATGCGGACAACATAACTGACTCGGCTAGGTTTGACAGTAATACATGCACAATTGAACAGAGTAAGGTTTCTATGGGGTGTTAGATCGGTACCCTTGAGCGGACAACTCAAGAGGAAAAGGCACGGAATCGTCGACTACACCGTTGATCGACTGGTTTTACCATAAATACGCTTTTGCCAAATTTAGGGGGTAATAATATTGGAAGAGCGCAACAACTCATCAAGCGTTGCTATGGTATTTGTTTGGCACGAGTGGAATATGATATTGAAGATGCAATTACAAGAATGAAATAAATTGTCACGTATTTTCACGTTCATAATGATTACAATAATTGCTAGGAAAATTACAACGGTATTGAAGGAAAACAGCAAATGGAAGCGTTAAAGAAAAAGAAACAAAAAGACAAGTCAGTTTCGAATAAAGACATTAAATAAAGCAATAAAGAAGAAATAAAGTCACAAATAACATGAAGTGGTAAAAGCCTAAAGAAATCCCCAGCAGAGTCACCATGCTGTCGATGCCCCCTTTTTCTAAAGTGAAATCGGGTTTAAGACATTTTGGGAAGACAACTCTATTCCCGTTTGGGAATTGGGTTTTTGGAATTGAAGAGTCTCTACCTAATGATTAAGTGCATTAGGACACTAAGGGTTTTGAGTTTGAAAACCAGAGTTCGGGTAAGGGCTAGAAATTATCTCGAGGGGAAGGTGTTAGGCACCCCTCAAAATCCACTAGTGTGGTTCCCGGCCATGCTATGTTGTGACTTTAATGAAAATAAGTATACAAATAATTTCACACCTAAGGGTTACAAATAGATATGTTCCAAGCATGTTGGAATCAAGATCTACAACTTGTTTGAGGGGAGAGTCTAAATGCAGAAAATTAATCAAGATGTTGAATAAACAAAGAAGAAAAATTTAGAAGAAAAGGAGTAATGCAGTAAAACTAAAGAGGAGTTTTGGTTAGTTGAAAAGACAGAATATTGATATTAAACAAGGTTACATAAAGGAAAGAGGTCCTAGGTTTGTAAAATACATGGATCATCCATACAACACCGGTAGCCAATCGTATGCATGGTGTTATCGTGTGATCATCATCTCCATGTCTACCCATCCCATGCCGTTAAGGTATTAAGCGCGGAATGGTATCGTTACCTACTGCATGCTATTACCCGTCCCACCTATCAGTCCCGGAGGCATTTAGGACTACTAATCCTAAAAGGAGGGAGCTTGGCTTTTCAGAAGTTTTAAAAGGATAAAATTCTAGGACGATAACCAAAACACATAAAGAAGTTAATGGGAAATAAGAACAATTAAAAGCTCAAGTAGGCCTCATAACTTAAAGAAACGAATTGTTTAGCATGTCTTACACATACTCTTTAGGTCCTGGATTAAAACTAGCATAGGAAGAATTGATTTACCACATATTTCCCAGATAGGGAGTCCGAAATTAGTCCTGCTTAGATGTAGTTGTAGAAAACTGACAGTTGATTAATTATCTAACCATTTGTCTGTGTTAAACAGGACCTATAGGCATGATATCTATTAATTCAGACGGGGGGAACAAACTGATTGCAAAAAAAAGTTATTATTGGTTACAAGATTACGAGTTCTGCGAGTGTTAGACGAATTACCACTGATTTTAGATTTAAAAGGCGAGTGGGAAATTCATATTTAGTTGGTTACTCCTAATAGGCATGCTTTCTAGGCGTCACTGATTTTGTTATGCAGAAATCCTATAGGCAGGTCATCTATATGTGATTGATTATTTTTAGATCCTATAAGTGGATTTGCCTAATGACAGTTGCACATGCAAAAATGCAGGAAGTTCTACTGGAAAATGAGCTATATGATATGCAGACTTGCATAGACATGGCATCTATACGAAAATCCAGAAAATCCTAGGAATATGGTATCTATATGAAATTGTAGAAGAAGCATACGAACATGATATCTATATGAGGTGCAGAATTTCAGTAGTTAACTATATGTAGATGCAGAATTTTAGTAATTAACTATATGAAGATGTAGAATTTCAGAGACAGTATTTCCCTATAGTCATGGTATCTACATGAAAATGCAGGGTTTGAAAATAATAATCCTATGAACATGATTTCTATGTGAAATGCAGAATTTGAAAATGGTAAACTATAAACATGATTTCTAGGCAGAATTTTAAAGTAATAACCCTATGAACATGATTTCTACCCCTTTGGCATGCATTCAATCCCATCCTTTTTCACTACACCCTAGTAGTTATTACAAAGTTTATTACAAAGCTTATTACAGACCAAGTGAATCAAAGAAATAATAAAATACATCAGTGATTACATCTACATCTAATCGGCCTAATCCAGACTCAAAGTCTAATAATATGAGATAAACCAACTTCCAGGATCGGATTTTAAAGGCTTTCCGTTATTTGGGATGTGTCAAAGTTCCAAGGGACTTCAAGAGTTCCAGGCAATGCTTACACCCCAAATATCATTGCAGAACAGATTGTAGTGCAGTGTGGAAGGGGCAGCCCTCAAATGTCCAAGTTCAGAGGGAACTCGAGGTTCCCAAAGCAAGGCTCATAAGAGAGGGGCATGACTTAAGGACTAGGATTAAGTGTAAGTGCAATGAAAGGGAATTAGGGGGAGCCAGGGCAGGCTAGTGGTCATGCCTAGCAATTGGGCTGCTGGCACACCCCTGACCAGCCTGTCAGCCTTAAAATTGAGAGTTAGGACCTTATTGAAGGTCAGGTTCAGCCTTGGACAGCAATTGGGATGCCGCCAGGCCATACCTCAACTCAGCACACATATGGGAATGAGGGTACGAGAGAAATTATTTACACTATCAACAAAGAAATAGAGAAAGAACAGGCACATCACATATATACTTCTAAAATTAACTTTGCAGAGAACTGAAGGCAAGCATAGATGTAAAGACTGTAAATAAACACGTTGGGAGAGATACTGAAATTAATTTTTAGGGCATACCAGTTCAAAGAAGCAAGTAGGGAGAAACAGTAGACTTGTGGAAGACAAAGTGCAATCAAGAGGCAAGAGTGTAGGTTTTTTAGAAGAGAGTTGTGATTTCTATATGCTTAAAAATCATGT
>MU724668.1:5548-74830 GCA_026770625.1 Nicotiana glauca
GTTATGGATATATTTGGGCTGTGTGCCGGTTATTTGGATCCCGTGAGGATCGTTAAACACTGTCTAAATATGAATTGTAAATCCTGAGATTTTAAAACACCTAAGTATAATTCTGATAATTGAAACTAAAAATGGTAAGTATGATTGTGCATTCATAATTTTGCATGGATCGGGCTGCGCGCCGCAGCGGGTGTGATATTATTGCGCTTGGGTTGTAGGAGCCCCTTCAGAGTCTGAACCCCTACAGTGAGCGTCGGGCCATGGATCGGGCTACGCGCCGTAGCTTTCATGTGCATTGCATTCATGCATTGATATATTTATCTACTTTGACTGTTTCTGTTTGCTGATGTTACACTGTTAAACGTGTAGGAGTACTGTTCTTAGCTTTACTTTGTGTTATATTTTGGGATTCTTACAGTCAGACATTATATATATCTATTACCACTGAGTTGGAAGTACTCACTTTACTCCCTGCACCTTGTGTGCAGATTCAGGTACTCCAGGAGCTATTTGAGCTTATTGCCGTTCTTCAGAGCTCTTACACGGAGTTGTCGAGGTAGCTGCCTGACGTCCGCAGGACCCGACTTCTCTCCTATTTCCTGTTATTTGACTTTTTTGCGTACTTCAGAATATGTTATTTTACAGTATATTTATGCTATTCTATTAGAGGCTCTTGACTCATGACCCCCGGATCTTTGGGAGGTTGTTCAGTATTGTTGATTTTCGGATTTATTTCTATCTTTCAGTTATACTTCTATTTTAAATGCTGTTAATGATTTTCAAACAAATGATTTTGAGCTTTATGCTCGGGTTGAGAGTGAAATTGGTCGGGCTTGCCTAGCAGTTGTGTTGGGCGCCATCACGACCGAGTTTGGGGTCGTGACAAAAGTTGTAGAAGGCAACCAGATTATAAATGAGTTATCATTTGTTTCTTTCTTGCATTCAGTCTAACAAATGAAAACATCTCGCTGTAATTTTTTTACTAAGTTTTTCCTTGTAAAATATTAGTTCAATATTACTTATTCTTTAAACTTTACATTTTCACTATCAAATTCTTAAGAGGTTTAGTGCCAACTTTTTTTATTCGCAAAGTTTTAAGAGACCAACAGTTTTAATTTTTAATTTTTATTATTTGATAAATCTTTAAAGAATTGTAAATATTAACAATTCATAAGTTTGGACATAAGTCCCGACAAAATAACAATAAGGCATCTAAATAAAATTCATTCACTTGTTAAGCTAACTAAATGGGAATAATATTTATTATTTTAAAAAAAATCTTAAACATATTTTATAACTCAAACAAATTATCTAATAACATGTACTATGTAATTTTTAGAATTTGTTTATTCATTAATATAGATACATGCGCAAAGCGCATACCCTAAGACTAGTATAATTATAAGCGATACACTGCAAATAAAAAAAATATCTTGCAAATCAAAATAAAAAAAGTACAAGAAATATGAGTTCTCCTCTTAATAGGTGCATGTTGGGCTTTTGTGGGGCATTTATCGAAGCAGTATATTTTCAATTGTTTGTATTGTCTATACTCGAACCCTAAAGCCATGAAATATTATAAACACATTAGATGTTACAATAACCATTATAATACCTATTTTTAATTTGTCATGAATTTTGACATGTTGATAGAGTATGGGAGGTTGGATATCTAGCATTATATAAGAAAATATTGTAAGTAATTGTATTAGTTTAATAATAATTTATTCATTTTTCATTTTTAGAGACGTTTAACTTTTACTTTTCTCTAATTGTGGCAGTATACTTTATTAAGAAAATTAATTGTCTGAATTAATATGTGAATTTTTGTGGAGCATGGGAATCAATGTTTGAATTAAATTAAATCTCTTCTTTATAACATGGATAATGTCCAGATCAATAGTTAAGATTAAATTAAATGTCTTACTTATAAGTAGTTACTAAAATATTTTTTTATCTGATTGATTATTTCTCACTATTAAATATTATCATAGACATTTATTTCTCTTTTCGAGCTTTCAAGAAATAAAATTTCAATTCCCAAGTTATATGTTTACAGCTTTCACTCTGTCAGAAGAATTCAAATTGAATCCAGTTTTTGTGAAAGAAAATGGCCTGATATAATATAGAGTATGTTGTGCGATAAAATGCATAGCATTGTTTACCCTAAAAAAGGATAACAATTAAATTTGTATGTGGTTTTAAGGATACACCGATCAATTCAATACAAATGATAAGCAACGTTAGATTAAATAGATAAAGAGCATAATAAATTGTCAAAACAATTATGGGGAGTGAACCCGAAGTCACTGACAGCTTTAGTATAATGCCTGCCTTCGATTCCGGGCTCGTAATAATAAAGTACCTTGGTATGCGTGTTACAATAATTCTCTAATGAATAGTTAGACTCACCTTTATATAGTAAGGGAGTTTTATCCTAAGTACAATTTCATAAAAGGTAAAAATCTTCTATTTTACTAATCACTGATTTTCTGCCGCTACGTGCTAAGGTTCATGCTATGACATCTGGCGGGTATAAATATCAATCCCTTTTGTTAGTCATGCTCGATTATCTGGTAATACTTTTCAAAGTTCTGGGATTCGAATCAGTCCTGGAGGACGTGGCCATGATTACTCTGGGGGCAAATGTTTTAGGCAGAACCCGACTCGAGGGACTCCTTGCTCCAATTTTGATTTCTTACGGTCACATCTCTGCTTGGTTTATGTCACGACCCAAATCCTGCTCCGGTCGTGATGGCGCTTCTTGTGAAGACAAGGCCAGCCAACCAACCCTATTTGCCTTTTTTTCAAAAATAGATAAACATGAATAAATAATTTTAAAGATGGTTCAATAATATTACTTAGCGGAAGTACAACCAAACACGGCCCAAACTGGGGTGTCACAAGTCACAAGCATCTAGAGGAGTCTAAATACAACTACAAGGACAGTAATATGCAGAATAAAATTTAGAATCAAAGAAAGAAATCTGGTGCCGTGAACGCTGGCGGTCACCTTGCTCAGCTACGATAGCAAAAATCTTCAACCTGCTCAAAACCCGCTACCGGATGAATAAATACCTGCATCTGCACGTGAGGTGCAGGGAGTAAAGTGAGTACTCCAACTCAGTGAGTAATAAAAGTAAATAATAACTGAGCAGCAAGAAATCACGTAAAGCAACTAACATGCTGTATAGAAGCCGGGTATAATTTTCTGAGAAAAATAGTGAAACCTCCGAAATCTTTAGAAATACCTTGGCTCAGTTCAAATCTCTTTTGAAAATGATCTCTTCAATTACGAAAATGATTTTAAAATAGTTAGTGCTGATAAGCATGGAAAAATCTGCCCCTCGGGCACAAGTACCACAGTATAACAGGTAAAAAGACAAGTAAATATGCAAGATGAGCACATCAAAGTTTGCCCCTCGGGAAATATCTCAAAACAGTACCGGCCCCTTGGGCATGATTTATGTTCTTGGTCAGCCATTGTTACCTGACCGGTCAGCCATTGTTACCTGACCAAAACGCGTATAACAGTGCCATTCTTACCACTATCCAAAATTTATCCGCTCTAAATGGGTACCCGCACTCACTGGGGGTGTACAGACTCCGAGAGGGCCCCTTACGGCCCAAGCGCAATATCAAGCCACCTCGTGGCATATAAACAAGGCCTGAAAGCCTTCTCACATCACACTCGAGGCCTGAAAGTCTCCTCACATATCACTCGAGGCCTGAAAGCCTCACTCAGTCCAGAAATATCATAAGCCCTTGGGGCATCAATAAAATAATAGTTCTCAGCCCAGACAACAGTGAAATATCAGTAAAGTCTCAAAAATCAATTAAAAAGGCTAAGTTTGCAAAAACAGTATAATCAACAGGACTGAGTTCAAGTAGTATATCAAATAGTGAGGAAAGAGTGATAAAAATCCCCGAAGGGGGTTCAAATAATTGGCACGAAGCCCAGATAAGGAAATCAACTCAAATCATGATAATATAAAATAAGTTTCAGTCAAATCAACAACCGGGACGGACCAAGTCACAATCCCCAACGGTGCTCTACCCCATGCTCGCTATTCGGCGTGCAAGTCACCTTAATATAGCACTACGATGTGCAATTCTGGGTACCTTCAGGATATCATTTACAATCATTACTCACCTCGAACCGGTAAAATCTCTAGCTCGCGACGCCTTTGCCCCTCAAACTGTCCTCCACGCGCGTCGAATCTATCCAACATCAGAGCTAATACATCACAATATGCCAATGGGATAATGCCCAATCGAAAACAATCGAAAAATAGCAATAATCTCGAAATTAGCAAAACCCGAGCCCCGGGCCCACTTCTCGGAAATTAGAAAATTTAACATTAATGGATTTCTCATCTTCTCACGAGTTCATACATACCAAGAACTCTCAAATGCGAGCTCAAATGACCCATCAAATCCCAATTTAAAATATAAAAAACTCAAGCCCTAGTTCATCAATTTTAGGCTTGATTTCCATGAATTTCTAGTTTAATTTCACATAATAATCACGTTTTTAACTCATAAAACTTACCTCCAGTCAATCCCAGTCGAAACCCTCTTCAATTGCTCCCAAAAAGCTCTCAAGATGTTCAACAATGAAGGAAAATACCCTTAGCTCGCGGATAAATTATTATTTTAAAACCCTTCTGCCCAGATCTATTTCCGCTTTTGCGACTCAGATACTGCATTTGCGGTAACCGCTTATGCGGAATCTCCTCTGCTTCTGCGGATTCTTCAAAACTGCTCCGGACCGCTTCTGCAGTCCAGTTCCGCTTCTGCGGACACCGTATCTGCGGAATTTATCCGCATCTGCGAAACTCCTCCATAAGGCTAAGAGCTGCACCTGCGACCCCTTCTTCGCATTTGCGGAACCGCATCTACGGCCCCTTTTCCGCAGATGCGGAAATAGCAGATACCAGCAAACCAGAAATTCCACAACTCCAAAATTCATCCCGATGGCCATCCAAATCACCCCGAGGTCCCCGGGACCTCAACCAAAAACACCGATATGATCCAATACCTTATTCAAACTTGCTCGAACCATCAAAGCACCACAGTTAACACAAAAATCATCAAATTACATCAAATTCAAGCCTAAGTTCATCCAAATCTTCCGAAACTCGCATTCGATAAAAAACCCAACCAAAACACTTCCGAATCAATTGAAATTTTGCACACACATCCCAAATCACCTAAAGAAGCTACTGCAACTCTCGGAATTCCAGTCCGACCCTCGGATCAAAATCTCACCTATCAACCGGAATTTACCGAAATACTAACTTCGCCAATTCAAGCCTAATTCTACACTGGACCTCCAAAATCAATTCCGATCACACTCCTAAATCACAAATCATCCCCCGAAGCTAATCGAATCACCGAAAATCACATCTGAGCCCTATAACTCATAAGTCAACCTCCGATTGACTTTCCAAACCAAGCCTTCCTTAAAGAGACTAAGTGTCTCATTTTCTACCAAAACCAATCCAAATCAACTCTAACACATCAAATACTGATAATGAAATATGAAGAAGCATAAAATGGGGGGAAACGGAGTGGTAACTCATGAGACGACGGGTCGGGTCGTCACATCCTCCCCAACTTAGATAAAAGCTCGTCCTCAAGCGTACCCAGTGTTGTCCTAGAAGCCAACCAATAGCTGAATGACCTTACCAAGCATACACCCGGAGGTGATCCCACGTCACCCTATCTCGCATAGGTCCGATAACACAACATAGCTGAAATTCCACAATCCATCTAGTCCGTAAACCATAGAACCACATTGCACTTTCCGAAATCATACACAAGATCAGAACCTCACATCTATATTCAGAATAAGCCCGAACCGGCTGTAATAACCCATACCTGTAACCTCAGGTGCAATCATATGATATACTACATAACCCAAACACTCGAAACAATAACTTCTATTCACAGTAGTTGCCCACAACACCCGAATACCAGTAGAAAACCTCTTTTCAACTAAGGTCTTATTCCAACACTTTCATATACTGGCAGCGATAAATGAAACACGCAATAAATCGTAACCATTTCTCAGATGAACCATTCAAGAAGCCACTTCCCTTTTGACTAATACCACATCAGATTCCGAGCCGAACCTCGAGATTATCCTTCCAACAAGATGAAATCAAATCCATTCGTATTCATTAGTGACCCCAACGATCACCTCGAATCCAACACACCACTCTGGTGATATGACACCTCAATACAGGCCTAAGCCACAACTTGCATAATACGCACATCAATAAGAAACGGTCTGAACATACTCAAATCATGAAAAAAAAATGATTCAAACGAAAGAGCTGTACCTCAAGATCATCAGTACCATCGCAACACAAGGCTGAGACCCCGTCTCACATCATAGAAATAGAACACCTGAATCTACCCCGAAAGGCCATATCTCCACATGGCCTCGCTACAATGCGCGATCCTCTCCAAGCACTGTTACATATGAAACACCTCAAGTCACTATGCTCAAAATCGACAGCCATGCACAATTTGATGTCTGGAACGAAAATAATTCATTACACACACGGTTAAACAAACAACATACGCCACACAACCCGATAGGTCATAACCAATACTCCATTTACCGAGCAACACCCAATTACTCTTTCCGCTCGACTTTCACTATGAATCCCCAATAGAACCGCACCACATGTGCCCATAACCAACAAATTATAACGTCTCACTACACCGAAAAGCAACTCATAGCTCTTCTCAGATCACTAACAAGGTCAATAATGATCGAATCAACCTATCCCTCAACAATACAATTCGGGGCCAACCAAGACAACTCAAGCTAAACATGTATCCACATCGGCCTGCCAACGAACTCATTACCAAGAAAGCCTAAAGTTGCTCCTTCCACTACTATAACTCCTGTCAGAGCCGTACGATACGGTTCCTGGCACCAAATCAATATCAAAATCCACAACCACTACATAGTCTGTACATGAGAGCTTCCAGTCTCCACTCCATATAGCACATGAATCACCATACCTGATCCCAAATTTTGCCGTATGAATACATATCACACCTCAAGTACACAATCATTCCACGAAAGACATTCTAAAATTCCCCTGTGCCATCACACAAACTCAGAAATCAGCCGTCGATCTAACAAGAAAGCGCCGCAATACAACTGAAGTATCATCAGTTTAATCACATTACCTTTTTCTGAGACATATACTCTCGTCAAATCACTTCCAATTAGCAGTATCATTTCCTTGATTATCTGAGGCTACCCGTTTCCTAAGAGTTTTATGAACTTCCTTTCAGAGCTAAACTGGAACCTCGCACACGCCAGTCTCGGTACTCTACAATATATCGCATATACCATACCATCCAAGGATAACACAAAAAATTTTATCTCCCTTCCGAGCCACAGAATCTACGTACTCAACTAGTTAAGAACTCTCCATTGGTCCCACCTAGAAGAAAATCATCACGCACCCCATGCTCCGCATGTCCATAGAAAGTATACATCTCCAAACCACGATGAAACCCAACAAGAATTCTCTCCCAATTCCATTTGCACAAGCTAAACTGTCAGGATCAAATCCTTCTAACTAGACCAAGCTAAACAAGATGTCAGAACTCAAGAGCTTCGCTGTAAAATACCTGTACGAACTCATTGCCTCGAACACACGCAAAGAATTAATCACATCCTTACCATACCGATTCGGTTTACTATAAAGCTATTCCATTTATCTAATTTTCCCTTCTGATTCATCATCAACTTGATATTCCCCCTTGCTATAGCACCACAGTTCCTCAATCTAGGCTCACTACATGTGACCCAAGCACAAGACCACACTGTCTAAGACCCATAGGCTACTGAATCCTCTCTTAAATATTCTCAGAAACACCACATTCCAAAATACTCTACTCTGAAGAACTTCCTGCGAATCTAAGTCTGTTACCTTTACTTTCCAGATGCTGATACATAGAATCCCATAATTAACATAAAAATACCACAAGTCTTGACCTTTCCAATGAAAACACTAATTCTAACCACACATGCAACTTGAAGATACCCGATTGTTCCCTGTAGGCTCTTGAACACATTAGAACCATTTTCGAAAGTCATTCTCTCTTATTCAAGCTGCAAATCACCTGACCTGACAGATAGAACCACCCGTGCCTCATTGGCACTCCGATACTACAAAATGATGTCTTCATCCCAATACGACGAAGCAACTTCCTACTCTATACGCCGAGCATCCTTTGCCAATAACACTCTAGACATTTCGTGATTCTCATACTCTATGAGGCATACTGTAACCTTTGTCACAATTTTGCTTCACTCATGCCATCCTAGGCTCAATTTCCGCAACTAGAACTGATTCTCCAGCATGCCTCGAACCGGAACCAGCATAGCACATGGCCGTACAATTAGCTAATCAATAGCAAACTCCCCAAATTGGCTCGAAGCCATCTATCAAAACGCACTCAACAACTCATAACACTTTTACTCTAATGATGCCACAATACCATAGTGAGATTAAACTCAAATCATTTGCAAGTTTGTGAAAACACAGATTATCTAGTACTGTAATCCTCTTCAAATCTCGCATTCATCCCCACATAAGTTGAGTCTACTCTCATAAGAGACTCAAATTTTCAAATTTCAACGCGTACCCTTCAATTACACCTGAGATCTTCCAACATACACATAAGGATCATACCACTTAATAACACTTCGCAGGAGATAACCCACCTGCTTCGCCTCAATTTAGTATTCCAGCACACCTTTCACCGTCATACACATTATACGGTCATTTAGTCTTCCTGGGTCTGAACTCATACCGCCACATGTAATGCACTTCACTCCCCAACTAGGAGACGCGAAAATATTCTCCACGCGCCCATAACTCGGGGCTACACATCAAATCCCTATAGCGATCGAACACTTAACAGTTCATCAATTACCCAGCAGACTTCTTTGTCACTACCAAATCATATAGATACATCCCACAGTACTAACATACTCATCACATGGATATCCAACCGACATTTTGGCTAATAGGGACAATACCAAATATATAAGTTCAAAACACTTGTTCACACAATCAGCACCTCGATGCTCAAGCCATAGGCAAGAATCCGGCCCAAGTCCTCCAGACTGGCCCAACATAAACTCACGGAGATTACATCTCGCCCCCTTGATCGGGGAATCACAAGCCATCAAGGCACATCTGATACTAAGCGCTCATGCGCACATACAAATGCGTGGAAGGAATTTCAAGAGTTTCTCTTCAACCTGAATCAAGGACGCACGATAAGAATTCAAGAATGTAAAGTTTTCCTAAAGGTTCCGCAGCCTCTCGAGTATAAATACAGATGTCTCTGTACCGATCTGCGAGACTCTACTAAACCTGCTCATGACTCGTGATACCTAGTAACCTAGGCTCTGATACCAGCTAGTCACGACCTAAACCCCGCTCCAATCGTGATGGCGCCTCTCATGAAGACAAGGTCAGCCAACCAACCCTATTTGCCTTTTAAAAAAAAATAGATAAACATGAATAAACAAATTTAAAGATGGTTCAATAATATTACTTAGTGGAAGTACAACCAAACACAGCCCAAACCGGGGTATCACAAGTCAAGAGCATTTAGAGGAGTTTAAATACAACTACAAGGCCAGTAATATGCAGAATAAAATTTAGAATCAAAGAAAGAAATCAGGTGCCACAAACATTGGCGGTCACCTTGCTCAGCTATGATAGCAAAAATCTTCAACCTGCTCAAAACCCGCTACCGGGTGAACAAATACCTGCATCTGCACGCGAGGTGCAGGGAGTAAAGTGAGTACTCCATCTCAGTGAGTAATAAAAGTAAATAATAACTGAGCAGAAAGAAATCACATAAAGTAACCAACATGCTGTATAGAAGCCGGGTACAATTTTCTGAGAAAAATAGTGAAACCTGTGAAATCTTTAGAAATATCTTGGCTTAGTTCAAATCTCTTTTGAAAATGATCTCTTCAATAATTACGAAAATGATTTCAAAACAGTTAGTGCTGATAAGCACAAAAAAATCCGCCCCTCGAGCTCAAGTATCACAGTATAACAGGTAAAAAGACAAGTAAATATGCAAGATGAGCACATCAAAGTTCGTCCCTCGGGCAATATCTCGAAACAGTGCCCGCCTATCGGGCATGATTTATGTTCTTGGTCAGCCATTGTTACCTGACTGGTTAGCCATTGTTACCTGACCGGTTAACCATTGTTACCTAACCAAAACACATATAATACTGACATTGTTATCACTGTCCAAAATTTATCCGCTCTAGATGGGTACTCGCGCTCACTAGGGGTGTACAGACTCCGGGAGGGGCCCCTTACGGCCCAAGCACAATATCAAGCCACCTCGTGGAATATAAACAAGGCCTTAAAGCCTTCTCACATCACACTCAAGGCTTGAAAGCCTCCTCACATAACACTCGAGGCCTGAAAGCCTCCTCACATATCACTCGAGGCCTGAAAGCCTCCTCACATATCACTCGAGGCCTGAAAGCCTCCTCACATATCACTCGAGGCCTGAGAGCCTCCTCACATATCACTAGAGGCCTGAAAGCCTCACTCAGTCCAGAAATATCATATGCCCTTCGGGCATTAATAAAATAATAATTCTCAGCCCAGACAACAGTGAAATATCACTAAAGTCTCAAAAATCAATTAAAACAGCTGAGTTTGCAAAAATAGTATAATCAACAAGATTGAGTTCAAGTAGTATATCAAATAGTGAGGAAAGAGTGATAAAAATCCCCAAAGGGGGTTGATATAATTGGCACAAAGCCCAAATAAGGCAATCAGCCCATATCATGATAATATCAAATAAGTTTCAGTCAAATACGCGATAAAATCAACAACCGGGACAGACCAAGTCACAATCCCCAATGATGCTCTATCCCACGCTCGCTATTTGGCGTGTAAGTCACCTCAATATAGCACTACGGTGTGCGATTCCGGGGTTTCAAACCCTCATGATATCATTTAGAATCATTACTCACCTCGAACCGGTGAAATATCTAGCTCGCGACCCTTTTCCCCTCAAACCGGCCTTCACGCGCGTCGAATCTATCCAACATTAGAACGAATACAACACATTATGCCAATGGGACAATGTTCAATCGAAAAATAGCAAAAAATCTCAAAATTAGCAAAACCCAAGCCCCCGGGCCTACTTCTCGGAAATGAGAAAATTTAACATTAATGGATTCCTCGTCTTCTCACGAGTTCATACATACTAAGAACTCTCAAATACGAGCTTAAATGACCCATCAAATACCAATTTGAAATATCAAAAACTCAAGCCCCAGTTCATTAATTTTAGGCTTAATTTTCATGAATTTCTAGGTTAATTTCACATAATAATCATGTTTTTAACTCATAAAACTTACCTCCAGTCAGTCCCAGTCGAAACCCTCTTCAATTGCTCCCAAAAAGCTCTCAAGATGTTCAACAATGGAGCAAAATACCCTTAGCTCGCGGATGAAATGTTATTTTAAAACCCTTCTGCCCAGGCCTATTTCCGCTTCTGCGACTCAGATACCGCATTTGCGGTAACCGCATATGCAGAATCTCCTCCGCTTCTGCGGATTCTTCAAAACTACTCCGGACCGCTTCTGCGGTCCAGTTTCGCTTCTGCGGACACCGCATCTGAAGAATTTATCCGCATCTGCGATACTCCTACATAACACTAAGAGTCGCACCTGCGACCCCTTCTTCGCATATGCGAAACCGCATTTGTGGCCCCATTTCTGCGCAGATGCGGAAATACCAGATACCAGCAAACCAAAAATTCCACAACTCCAAAATTCATCCTGATGCCATCCAAAATTACCTTGAGGCCCTCGGGACCTCAACAAAAAACACTGATATGATCCAATACCTTATTCAAACTTGCTCGAACCATCAATAAACCATAATTAACACAAAAATCATCAAATTACATCAAATTCAAGCCTAAGTTCATCCAAATCTTCCGAAACTCGCATTAGATCAAAAATCCAACCAAAACACTTCCGAATCAATTGAAATTTTGCACACACATCCCAAATCACCTAACAAAGCTACTGAAACTCTCGGAATTCCATTCCGAACCTCGGATCAAAATCTCACTTATCAACCGGAATATGCCAAAATACTAACTTTGCCAATTCAAGCCTAATTCTACATTGGACCTCCAAAATCAATTCCGATCACACTCCTAAGTCACAAATCATCCCCCGAAGCTAACCGAATCACCGAAAATCACATCCGAGACCTATAACTCATAAGTTCCCCCGGTTGAATTTTCCAAACCAAGCCTTCTTTAAAGAGACTAAGTGTCTCATTTTCTACCAAAACCAATCCAAATCTACTCTAACACACCAAATACTGATAATGAAACATGAAGAAGCATAAAATGGGGGGAAACAGAATGGTAACTCATGAGACGACGGGTCGGGTCATCACAGTTTACTTCATTGAGAATCGAGGAGTCCCACGGGCTCGGTCTCACCCGTATACAGATAGTCCCCTCGTTTCTCTAAAAGTAAGTGTACTGAAACGATAAGAAATGACATATACACTTCGATTCCTTATTTAATACACCTTGACATAAATGACAAAGAATTCTAAGCGTCCCGTCAATCGTGTCGCTATGACTCCAAACACGCATCAGGAATCGACAAGTCATCCTTGAAT
This sequence comes from Nicotiana glauca, assembly GCA_026770625.1. NCBI lineage: Eukaryota > Viridiplantae > Streptophyta > Magnoliopsida > Solanales > Solanaceae > Nicotiana > Nicotiana glauca. The sequence goes on from MU724668.1 coordinate 18,286, forward strand.
TCGAAAGCGCGAAACCTCTATAAATACTTTCCTCCTTCGTTCATTTTTTACCTTTTGACCAAGCTTCTAACTTCTAGTTTTTAGTATATGACTAACCTTCTTCCCACTCTCATACTTTTATCTCCATTCTCTAAGATACCTTAGTAAGTTGCGAGTTTACCTATTTTTCACTCAAATCAGCGCACTTGACTTTTCATCTTTCAAACTTTCTTCAAAATTTTCAAGCTTTTTCCAGATAACAATGGCTAAAATTTCAAAATCTGTTCCTCACCAAGTCGCTTCTTCTTCTTCACAGCGGATTGCTAAAATTGAGGAAATCACTTCCGATGTAGTCATCCTCGAGAAGTCTGCTCCTGATACAGCTATCGACGAACCGACTCCCGAGTCTCACTTGAAAATGTTTGTCCCCGGTGGTTGTTATATTACTAATGACTTCAAGGTTAAAAACCCTCGTTGGTGCAGGGACGGGGTGAGGTGACATCAGGATATATATGCTCGATCATCCAAGACGTCCTTCCCGAGGTTCAAAAGGACTGTAACTGGGTGGGCAAGGACATAGTAGTCCCCAGGCCTGAGGATGACATTACTACCCATGTGGAGGGGTATCTAAGTGTTTACACTTATCACTTCATATTGGTCCCGGTGGACCCGATTATTCTGAACTTCTGTATGAGGTACGAAGTGTGCCCTGGTCAGATTCATTCGTCGCTGTGGAGGATTGTGATCCTCCTCCAGTATTTTATGAACAAGACCGAATCTCGTCGGTTAATTATCGATAACCTACTTTGCTTTTATACATTCCTTGAATCTTTTGAGGGGGGCTAATAAAGCTCACATGCCGGGCCAGCAAAGCCTCGTTCTTGAGTATCGATGAAGACCGTGATCGAGGCTGGCAGTGATGCTTCGTTCGGGTAAAGACCGAAGACTTGATCCCTTTTGAGTTCATGCCATTCCCCAAGAGGTGGAATACATCACGTAAGCACAACTTTCCTTTAAATGTTAAGTTTATGTTTACCTCATTTTTCATCACTATTACTTGTGGTGGTGCAGTTGTTGCTCGAGTCTCAAACGTTGTACCTCATCTCAAGGAGTGGATCGAGTGACTTTGCTCATAGATGTCTTATTCTGAGCGCTCATGGCGCAAACTCTCAAAGGGAACCTAGGAAGCCTGTTCTCATGATAAGACCCTTCCTCGAATAGTTAACATCTGGCTCTTTCATTCGTATCGTACCCACCTTCTTTTCTTCACATTTCTTTTCACCGGTTTGCCTAAGACTATTGAACTTAGGCCTTTAGTAGGGAACGAGGATTTGTCCGTTGATCCCTTCACTTTGGGACATCTGAAGTAAGAGAGAAGAAGAAAAAGAAGGCTCCGGGCTCCCCGAGCTTAGAGAAAAAGAACCAAAAAGAAGGTTGGCTTGTAAGCCAACTCCAGCTCCCGAGCACCCGATTCAGACTTGCTTTTTCAGCTCAAATATGAGCTCGAGGATGAAGATTTTTTAATGGCCCATGGGCTGATATCCCATGAGGAGTGGGCAACTGTTGAATAGGAGATCCATGAGGCCTCTCCCTTAAACTAGAAAGTCGATGAAGAGACCGAGGCTGAGACTTTTTGGGATGCCATCCACGCCCCCAAGGGGGCGCCAAATGTAATAAATACTTTAAGGTTGCCTTTTTATACTGAGTCCATGCTCGAGGAGGCCCGACTATGGTGAAGGAACGATGCAACGAAGGGGTTCATGGTGCAGATGATCACCTTCGTTCCTTTTTTGAGGGTGTGGACTCGGCCATTTTGGAAGACTTCACCGGGTTGGGCGACCTAGAGGAGCCGAGGAAGTAGTCGTCTTCAGAAACTTGCAGGTTGAATTTGAGCCCAAAGTTGATCAACTAGTTTCCCGCCTCGAGTACGGATCTTGGCCGTAAGAGGTCGATAATCATCACCGTCCTGGAGGATTCCCAAGTTCTTTATGCTCCCGTAGGAGTAGCGAGTTACCTTCGGTGACTGGTAATCAAAGAAGACCAGGCAAATTAAATAAGGTGGGCGTGTCGTTCCTATTCAACGAAGCCAGCAGGCGCTGAATCGGGTAGGGCATCATTACGCTCTTTCATCCTCTAATTTAGTACTTGATATTTCTTATGTCTTCTTTATTTTATCTTTTTTAAGGCCTCGATACTCCATCATGAATGCTTTCTTTGATATCGGGCTGAGGTTAACTAGCTCGAGGCAGAGGACATGGAGCTTGATAAGAAAAGAGACATGTATAAGCTTCTCAGCGAACAACACGAAGGGGCCGTCAAGATCTCTAGTCCGAGTTGGACACGGCTGAGAAGGAGCATTCCGAATTGGTAGAAGATGTAAAGGTTTTTGAAGTACAATGAAGACTTAGCCATGGTGACTAACGACCAAACCTTGCAGATTCAATAGAAGATTGACCGGATCGACTAACTCGAGCTGAAATGAATGAGGTCCAGGCCATGACCGATGTTTGGAAGGGAAAAATGGACAGGTTGGTTTTGGAGAAAGAGGCCGCCTGAGTGAAGCTAGCATCGATAGAGGTTCAACTCTGAGTAGCAAAAGAGAAATCCGATGCACGGGCTCGACAAAATAAGGATCTTCAAGCTCAACTAGGCTCGGCCATTGCTGAACGGGATGCCCTTGGCAAGGAGCTCGAAATAATGAAGTCCGAATCAGATATAACCAGAGCTAATGGTGAAGAGATGGTAGCCCAGTATAGGGATGATGTTGAGGCAGTTGAGGGCCGCTTGAAAGTCACCGTCGAGTACCTGAAGTGGTTGTCTTGAAGGGAGACCCTCGAAGAGATCCATGCCTGAGGTTTTGACCTGTCGGACAAAATTGAGGAGGTGAAAAGGCTAGAAGTCGTGGCCAAGAAGCTGGATGAACTCGAGGGTGAAGAGGGCTCTGGTGAATCCGAAGATGGAGATGGCCTTGACGACTCTGGTGACGAGGCGGGTTCTGGTAAAGATCAGGCGTAGGTGCCTTAGGAATTTTTGTCTTTGTTTTTGCATTTTGTACATTTATTTTGTTGAGGCCATTTTCTTTGGCCTTTATAAATATATTATGAATGTATATATAAGTTTTTTTCCCTTTTGGCAATTTTCAAGCATATTACCTTTAGAATCCTTTTTACAATTGCAAAGATTTCAAATGCCTTATCACGGGAAAAAATGTAGTAATAAGTAGTTTTTCGGAGGCTCGAACAAGGCTTGTCCTCGATGCAAGTTTTGCTTAAAACTTATGGGGGCTCGGAATGAACGGAAGCTTTCCCCAAGATGCTTGTTTAAATATTTTTAGACTTTTATTTTGCAGACAGTAACCTTTTAATAGGTTTGGAATTTTATTTGAAGGCCTTATGTTTCAATAACGGGCTTCGAACGTCTTCAAACTGTTTTTAGGGTGGTCGTAGCCTTTTAACTTCAGGTACTGTCATAATAGGCTTTGTACCTCCGAGTTTCGATAACCTGAGTCGTCCGAGTTTATCATGGACGGCAATCCTCGAGTGAGGGTGGTCCTTTGAGTTCAAACCATTTGTAGGGTGGCCATAGCCTTTTAGGGTTAGGCACTGCCTTATAGGTTTTGTGCCTCCACGTTTTGATAACCCAAACCATCTGAACTTATCAAGGACGGCATTCCTCGAGTAAGGGTAGCCCTTGGGCTCAGTAATTCTCAAGCAGGAATAGCCCTTAGGCTCGATACATTTAAGAAGCAAAAAATGATTGTTAGCAAGGTAGAAACCATATTTCATTTAAGTGCATAATGTACAAGATTGTATAAAAACTTGTATTGCGGCCGATGTGACCTACATAGGAATGGTTCATTTGACCGTTTGGCCCTTACAATGAATCCTGGTTACTGAGCCTAGAATGTTCGAGCATAGAGTTTCCTTCCTTGCTAAAAATCATGACCCGAGGATGATGGCCCCCAGTATTCGAGGTCGATCTTCGAGAGGGATCATATACTGTTGATGTGACCATCTACTCTGATTCAAAACCAGTCTTCAACTCTAAGTTAGCTTGATCCATTGTTGCCTCGTTGAAAATCTCGCTGGAAAACCTAATTGGGACAAAACCGGTTCAAAGGAAAAAGAGTGCAACGCGTGCTTTTAGGCCTAACAACTACATCATCCTTTGGTTATTGCCTGCAAGTGTTAGTCCAATTAGCAATATATATATAAAAGAATGAATGAGGTCGTACCTTAGCTGTAGTATTGTTTTAAGTGGGTCACGTTCCAGTTGTTCGGTATTTGTGAACCATTCCCATCTTCGAGTTTATACGAACCTTTGTTGGTAATCTTGTTAATTCGATATGGACCATCCTAATTCGGTCCCATCTTCCCTTCATTCAGGTTGCGGGTGTTCAGTGTCACCTTTCTTAACACCAAGTCCCCGATATTGAAGTGCCAGAGGTTGGCTCTCCGATTTTAATACCTTTCAATCTGCTACTTATGAGCGGCCAACTGGATGAGGGCGGCCTCGCACCTTTCATCCAATAGTTCCAGGCTAGTGGTCATAGCCTCACCGTTTGACTCTTCGATCGTATATAAGATCTTGAGACTCGATTCTCCTACCTCGACCGGTATTAGTGTTTCGGTACCGTAGACCAACAAAAATGGGGTGGCCCTAGTAATTGACTTTGAGGTCGTATAATATGCCTACAGGACTTCAGGCAAAATTTCCTTCCATTTTCCTTTGGTATCGGTCAACCTTTTCTTGATGTTTTGGAGTATGGTTTTATTTGTAGACTCCGCCTCCTCGTTCCCACTAGGGTGATAGGGTGTTTATAAGATCCTTTTAATCTTATGGTACTCAAAAAATTTTCTTACCTTGCTTCCAATGAACTGCTTCCCGTTGTCACATATGATTTTGGTCGACATCCTGAACCGACATATTATGTGGTCCCAAATAAAATCAATAACTTCTTTTTATTTGACTTTCTCGAATGCCTGAGCTTCAACCTACTTAGAAAAAATAGTCAGTTATAAATAATATGAATTAAGCCTTATCGGGTGCCCATGACTGGGGACCGACGATGTCCATCCCCTATTTCATGAATGGCTAAGATGACAAGACCCAATGCAGTAGCTCCCCAGGCTGATGGATCATTGGTGCGTGCCTCTTACAGCCGTCCCATATTTGCACGAACTACTTCACATCTTTCTCTATGTCGATCCAGTAAAACCCGATCCTAATTATCTTACGAACCAACGATTCTACCCCCGAATGGTTTGCGCAAGTATCTTCGTGAAAGTACCTCAAAACATATTCGGTGTCTCCCGGTCCCAAACATATGGCGCGTGGGCCATCGAACGTTCTTCTGAATAGGGTATTATCTTTGTACATGCTAAACATGGCCGTCTTCGTGTGCAGAGCCCTCGATTCTTTAGTATTCGAGGGCAGCTTCCCGGTCGTATGGTAATCTATATACTTGTTTCTCCAGTCTCAGGTTAAGCTTGTTGAGTTTATCTCTGCGTGGCCTTCTTCCACTACTAGTTTTATGAGTTGTCTGACTATTCTCGAGCTGAAATCATCATAATCAAGTGACGAACCCAAGTTAGTCAGAGCATCGGATTTGCTATTTTGATCCCCGGGCATGTGTTATAGGGCCCATCCCTTAAATCGATGTAGCGTTACCTGTAGTTTATCCAAGTATCTTCGTATTGGTTCCCCCTTCACTTCGAACGTCCCATTGACTTGATTCACCACAAGGAGGGAATCACATTTAGCTTCAATCACTTCGGCCCCTAAGCTTTTAGCCAATTTGAGACCTACAATCATTGCCTCATACTCAGCCTCATTGTCAGTCAATTTCACAGTTCTAATATGTACATGTACGTTGACCCATGACCAGATGGTGTTATATGTATATATGTATATTATATATATGTAGGATATGGAAAAAGGTTCCAGCGTTATATACGCTCCACCACCTGATCAACTGGTACCCGTTGATGTTTTTGCCCACTGTGGCCGAGATGATATGATGGGATGCCCTCAGAGGCTTGATGATTTTATGAAAACATGTAACTATACATGAAATAACATTCATACACATATGCATGACACTATAAGTATTTCATGATTTACAGAGTTATCCAGACTTAGTGGTTGAGTCATTTACTCAATGTTTCTTCCATGTCTTTATATACTTATTCACGTACCTTACAGACTCGGTACATTATTTGTACTGACGTTCTTTTGTTAGGGATGTTGCATTCATGCCTACGGGTATAGACAATCAGTTTGACGAGCCTTCATAGTAGACGAGGTGAGCATTCATCGAAGGATCGATAAGACTCCACCTCATTCAAAGTGCAGCCGAGTCTGTGAGTCATCGTGTCAGAATTTTGCTACAGACTTATGGGTAGGCCGGTACCCTGTCCCATTTGATGTCAAATACTCTTAGAGACTTTGTAGATAGAGATTCATTTTGTATAGTATATTAGAGGCCTTGACGACCCATATGTATTCATGTTTTAAAGAAGATGGTTCATTGATACAATGCTTTCCCAATTATAGTTATACATTACGAGTTGTGGCCATGTTGGCCCAGTTACCAATGACAGTACAATAAGAAATATATGTTACGCTGGTACTCGGTTGAGTAAGGCACCGGGTGACCATCTCGGCCCATGAGTTTGGTTTGTGATAAAAGGGGTATCAGAGCAATTTTGTCCTAGGGAGTCTATAAACCGTGTCTAGTAGAGTCTTGTTTATAGGTGTGTTGTGCACCACACTTATAAGCAGGAGGCTACAGGGCATTTAGGATTGTCACTCTTTCTTCTTACTCTAGATCGTGTGGTAGAGCTCGCTTATAAGAATTCAAATTCCTAACTTCTATTTTATTTGTAATAAGATGATACCTACAAAGACAATTGGTAAGAGATTGAATATGGCTACGGACTAGTTGAGTCAGAGAAACTCGATTATTCATGATGCTTATGATGAGTAAATGTAAGGTCTTCAGTAAATCATGTATGTACTAAGACATGTAAGCTTATTGATAAGGAGACTTAGGGCAAGAATATCTATCCACCCCTATGGTGAAAGGCAATGAAAGATTCAGAAGATAAATACAACTTTCAACAAGTAAAAGAAGCAAGATGGAGAAGGGTACGAGGCGCCCAGTTAATAAAGATTGTCAGTATGTACAATCCAGACAGAGAAATATAAGCCTTTCGAGTTACCTTCAACAATAACAGAGGTATGTACAATTGGCCATGCCCATCTCATTTATGCCCTATGGAAGCTAATAGAAGTGTAAAAGAGAAAGACAAATATCAGGATCCGGGTGGGGTTAGAGTAACCCAAAATGATGAATGGATTGTTTGTGTTAGTTGACATTTTCGAAGGATATTTTAAATGTGCTAATAGATCTCCTTGTGACACATTCAGATGGTGCACTCTAAAATAGTACAACTATTTATGAGTACTACAAAGATGTGCACTGGAAGCCTTGAAGGGATAAATATTACCTTAGTGTTGTTCTCGTCCCTAGTAGAGAAATAAGGTTAGGCAACCCGAAGAGCCAGTAGATGGATCAAGGGGAGCTAAAAGCAAAAGAATGTCTTGCTCAAGTTTTCAGAATAAAGTGATAGATAAAAATGTTAGCGGAAAATAAGAAGAGAGTTAATGAAACATTTTGAGTAAGATGTGATACATGGATGACAACGGTAGATAAAAAATATGACAGTATTACAAAGTCTATAGTCAAGTGAAGGAAAAGACGATAGGTGACAGGCCTTGAGACAACAAAAGAGTATAGGCCATAAAGTTATATCCTTATTTCGAGAAATAAGTTCATGACTCCAACGCGACTACCAGAAGGAAAAGTTAGACCCTAAAATAATAGAAATTAGTATGGGCTGGTGAACAAGATAAACTAAACATGAATTAGGGACTGAGTGATTTGATAATGATCGACATCATGAGAATTTCATATTTTGTTTTGGCGATAATAGTATGGAAAATAGAAGAAGATTCATGAGAAATTAAGAGAATGTTCATTCAGGAAGACGCTTCCTTAAAACAAGCAATGTGATCAAAGTTAAGCTTAAGGGACGGTATGTGCCAATTATACTAAGTGTCACCCTCATGAGTAAGAATTTTGATATCCTTGGTACAGAAGGATTACCGCAAGAAGAGTAAGGGTCATCGATGATGTGAAAATATGCCAAAGATGAAAAGGTAAAATATATATAGGTAGATCGTTGTAGCATTAAATCTTAGTACTCCCCAAAGAGGGGGGGGGATATGGAGTGATGTGGTATTAAGTCAGAATTAAGTGGTTCTAGTAATTATGGAATGGCAAAGGAAAAATGCGATAGAGATGGAAAAGGGATGAGATTGCACATATTCAAAGCCTACAAATATTCTACGATTCCAGAACATTATGCAAACACGATGTCAAGGAGTGGAATTAAGGATTCCTACCCGAGATGTTACTGATAAATAATGAGCTAGCGCGAGACATAAGTTAAGACAAGGGAAATAACCCAAGAAAGATTACACAAAATATTGATATGAGAATGGGCCAATGAGTAGTTAGTAGCTGATTCAGGAAGAGCCTAGTTATGGTTAGACAAGAGGTTGCAGACTAATCAGCAGATCGTGCAAGATAAACATAGTAAAACCCAATATAGTAAATTCAGCCTCACAGTTATGGTATTGTAATACTTAAGATATATTCATATAGGAGTTGGGGAAGTTAAAGGTATCGCAAGAGTGTTGCAGAAATAAAAGAGATTGCCACTGGGAAGACAACCAAAATATTAGCTCAGAAGCAACCCTACAAGCACAAGGGTGTGGAGATAAGTAACTACAGATTATTATAGGCGGGGAAGAATATCAAATATTCCATCCAGTATACGATGTGATAAGCTTGCATCTTTACAAGAGTCAGAGGGTCCTCCCTAAGTACTACAACGAAAGGCTAGCTGAGGAAATAAGGAAGAAGGCTTCAACCTAAGCATTGTAATTTGAAGAAGAAATGGTTATGTGAAAATAGTCTCACTACAACGTTGTATGCTCTCTATAAGAAAGTGGCACCTACCATGGCTAATGAACTATAAGTAAAGTCAAAAGTAATATTCGAGATCATATGAGTTGCACAAAAATTCTGGCATACGTGGGAACTAATATAAGCTAAGCATGCACGCAACAAAGGGGCAGAAAGACCAGGAAAAGTAATAGTTTGCGTTTAAAAGAAAAAAATTGAGAAGGAACAAAAGGAATTATTCGATCAATGACCCAGATTTAGCTACATCTTAAACGCACTCAAGATTTTGGAATATTATCCATGCAGCGTATATGTTGACAATCATATAGTCGTAGAAGCTCCGGTATAAGTTAAAAGAAAGAATTAAGTCCATTTCATAGACAAAGGATTGAATTGTTAGATGATAGTATCAGGGATATTCCATAACGTCCATGAAAGGCTAAAGTAATATCTAATACCATGAGCCGTAGATCGGAAGATAGCTTAAGCCTACAAAAGGCTGATCAGAAGGAGGAGGAAATTAAAGAGTTATAATAACGAAGTAAATCAAGAACCTGATTATTGGACTTAGAAAATTATAGACCTTGTTATTGAGAGAATTGTAGGATTGCTCTTAGATATCAAAGGTGCAAGAGAGATAGTACAGTACCCATATTCTATAATGTCCCTGCAATAAAGCTAGTTAGAAGAAGTACCAGTCTCATAAGAAGTTAGTATGAAGCTCACACCGGATTGTGTATGCACCAGTGGTGCAAGTATTATAATAGAACTTTGAGTTATGGATGTGAATAATACTTATGTGGAAGTGAGGTCATGAAAGATATAGAAGATACGATGCAAGATTTTAAGGTAAGGTAAAGGTGAACATAATATGAGATACTCAAATGCAGAAGGTTGTGAATAGTCCATACTTCAGATAAAAGTCTAGAAGCGCGAGGATTCAATATCTAGGAATGATAGCGGCGTCGTTAGTGGCATACCTTCCAGCCTATTGTTTCTAGGTATCGAGAGGTCTAGTTAAGAGAGTAAAGAAGAGTTTGAGACAATGTGATGTTCCACTTGATTTCCAGAATGACATAAGGAAATCTATAGTGCAAGCAAGTTGAAGGAAGGTTGCGAGTAGTATAAATGCATATGTGTAAATCACAAGCTAAAGTATAGTAGAGCGACAAGCAGTTAGAAGAGATGGAATGTTGCCCTGGTAATAAGATGAGGGTGTCAATGTGACAAATAAAGGATGACATTTGGGCCTTCGATTGAATAATGATTTGATGAAAAGAAAAAGAAGAAAAGATTTCACATACGGCAAGGAATTAGAATACCCCCATAAGGTGAATCATATTGGGAAACTATGAATTACGATTATGGAAATTACTCTAGATGTTCCCCGATGAGACGTGAGCCCTAGAGATAGTGTTACATAAGAGGTCAAGTTATCAGTGGTAAATTAAGATCAACATTAAGGTGAATTAACAATGAATGGATAAAAGTTACAATGTATGAGATGAGATTAGGCCATCATTCTTAAGATGAACAGTAATGAGGAAGCATTAAAGGACTTAGACTTATACATATAGGATAAGCAACAAGAGTAACATGGATTTTGGAAGCATACCCCAGTAACAATAAATCGAAGTAAGAGTTATGTTACAATATGACCTACCTAGATGTAGTAAAGTGGTGCGGATGGATAATTAGGTCTATGAAATAAGATATAGCAATATTCGTAAGTTCGACAGAGTACCGAGCGAAGAACTTCATTAATGGGTAAAAATTGGAGGAAAAAGGAAATAAGAGTCGTATAGGCGCACTTACAAGGTCAGAGTTGTACATACTGCATGATAGAAGGTAGCAACAGTTACGGGATTGGAAGGATTCCAACCACAAGTCGTGGTATAAAAAAGAGGCCTAAAGGGGGGAATGCCTTGGCCTTTGGATTTATTCATAGAACAATTTCCTAGATGGCAAGGAGAGTACTAAAGTATTCAGAAGACATAGGTTATGAAAATGATAAGTGCATCAGTCAGCATTGGAGGATGAATGTTCCAAATGGGGAATGATGTTACGGCCCGCAGTATTACATCAATATTATACTATGCAATATTACATTACGATGATGTTACTCTCCGCAGTATTATATTACGATGATGTTACCGCTTGTAGTGTTGTACGTTGAATTTGTCGTAAGATAATTGACATCAGTTCAAGGACAAGATTATTTGGAGATTATAAGTATTATGCTATTTCAAATAAGTGATAAGTAAATTCATGAAGGTGAGAGGGTAAGCGAATTGAAGAAAGTGAGTTTCGTTGAAGTTTGTCGATTTGGGATAAATACGATCAGAGCTATAATACCCGGTGTTTATAGACTAGTGCCATACAAGGTACCATATGACCATGCTAGTAAGGTGTATAAATTGTGTTAAAAGTGAGTAAAATTTTAAGTAATTTGAGATAATTCTTAACTATGTGAATAATTGGTCAATTATTGGTTTAATGAGGGATTAATAAATTAATTATGGAAATGGAGGAATTATTGGATAAGGCTTGATAGTCGAATGTGGCAGAACACTGTTCCCATATAATGACTCTTGCATTATGTTCCAAGATGGCATAATTCGGACACTCTTTGGCAAAGTCATCCCTATCAAGTGGGGCCCGCAAAAGCCAACAACTTTAAGAGATTCTTTACCTTATTAAGGTATGATTCTAGGTGTGCCAAGTGATGGATGAAGATTCAAGAGGATTTGCAATTCTAAAAGATTTGCAACAAAGTTATACCGTGTAATAGCAACGAGATTTGCATATCTAAGAGAGCACAGTACAATCTTTCTCAAGAATATCATACAGATTTTTCCCTACTTCGATCCACCGTTATGTGTTTTTTGCAAAGACGCATGTTAGAGGAATTTTCAAGAGAATTGGTCCAGGTATGTTAAGGTTGTCCCTTCTTTCTTTTTGGCATTATTCATACAATACAAATGAAACGAACAAACGCACAACTTTCATAAATGACTCTATTCATAGAAGTATTAGGGGCGCCTATGTTCTTGATTCCCCATGAAAATTATTATTATTATATCTTCTGTTCATGGGTCTCGGAAAAATACGTAAGTTGATAAAGTTTACTTTATGATATTACTCTAAGGCATAACTGTTTTATGATAATCTGAGACATTTTATTTACGTACTTCTCATACATTGCATTTCTTTATACATGTACATTGACCCATGGACAGATGAAATTATATACACATATATATTTATATTATATGTATATGGGATATGGGAAAATGTTACAGCATTATATATGCACCACCACCTGATCAGCTGGTACACGTTGATGATTTTGCCCATAGTGGCCGAGTAGATATGATGGGATGTCCTCAAAGGCTTGATGATGTTATGAACACATGTACCTATGCACGACATGAAATTAATATGCACATAGATGGCACTCTAAGTATTTCATGATTTACAAAGTTATCCAGACTTACAAGTTGAATCATTTACCCCATGTTTCTTCCATGTCTTTATATACTTATACATGTGCCTTACACACTCGGTACATTATTCGTACTGACGTCCTTTTGTTGGGGATACTGCATTCATGCCTGCAGGTATAGACAATCAGTATGAAGAGCCCTCGTAGAAGACGAGGTTAAAATTCAGTGACGGATCGGTAAGACTCCACCTCATTCGGTGTGCAGCCGAGTCTATGAGTCATCGTGTCAGAATTTTGCTACAAACTTATGGGTAAGCCTGTACCCTATCCCATTTGATGTCAAATACTCTTAGAAGCTTTGTAGACAGAGGTTCATTTTGTATAGTATGTCAGAGGCCTTGACGACCCATATGTATTCATGTTTTAAGAAAGATGGTTCATTGATACAGTGCTTTCCCACTTATAGTTATACATTACGAGTTGTGGCCATGTTGGCCCAATTACCAATGACAGTGCAATAAGAAATATATGTTACACTAGTACTCGGTTGAGTAAGGCATCGGGTGCCCATCGCTGCCCATCGGTTTGGGTCGTTACACCAGATCCATGAGAAGTTATTCTTCTTCTTCAATAACAAGAAGAATCGATGGCTCTTATAGGGGGACCTTGAAATGAACCGACCTAGGGTGGCTATGCGCCCTATTAGCCTTTAAACGACCTTGAAATTGCCCACCATGGTGATATCCTCAATGGTCTTGATCTTGTCGGGATTGATCTCGATTCCCCATTTGGACACCATGAATCCAAGGAACTTTCCGAACCCGACTCCGAATGCGTATTTCTCAAGGTTCAGCTTCATATTGTATTTCTTCAGTATGTTGAAGGTTTCCTACACATGTTCCAAGTGGTCCTCCGCTCGCATGGACTTAACTAGCACGTCGTCGGTGTAAAACTCCATTGATTTTCCTATTTGCTCTTCGAACATCCAATTTACTAGGCGTTGGTAAGTGGCACCAGCATTTTTTAGTCCAAATAGCATTACGTTATAACAATAGATGTCGTATTTAGTGATGAAGGAAGTTTTTTCGTCATCCGAGTCCATCCAGATCTGGTTGTACCCGGAATAGGCATCCAGCAAGCTGAGTATCTCATGGCCGGCCGTCGCATCGATCATGAGATCGATGTTAGGCAAAGGAAAAGAGTCCTTAGGGCATGCCTTATTCAAGTCTTTGTAGCTATGAGCACGTGATTTTTGCCCTAAGCAAATTGTTCCCAAAAAATTCAAACAAAATGACTTTTCTTTATTTTTACAATTTTTGTACATTTTGGTGTCATTTTTTGATAATTGCTGCACTTTATTTGTGCATGATAATTCATATAAAATACAAAAATATGCATTTTGCATTTAGGTTTTAACTTCATATTTTGGTATTAATTAGGGATTAATTTGTTTTAGAATAGGATATGAAGAAAATGACAAAAAATAGTTTACTTTAGCATTTTATTGTTTTAATTAGAAATTGCTACAAAATAGTTTTAAAAGTAATTTTAGGCCATTATTTAGTTTAGTTTAGAGTTTTATTTCTATTTTTGCATCTTTATAAAATTCAGAAAATACAATACAAATTGATCAAAATACAAAATAGAAAAAGATGAAAATGAAATACAAGAGTATAAGAGAAAAGAAAACAAATTAAAATAAAGAAGTGGTCTTAATAAAAGACCACAATTGGGCTGATTTGGCCCAATTCAGAGTCACACGCCCCAGCCCAGTAGCCCTCTACCCGGTCTAGCTCTTTAATAAGCCAAACGATGTCGTTTTAGGGAGTGATCTCAACCGTTGGTTTTTTATCAGACGGTTGAGATCATCCTATGATGTTTTATATTAATAAGTCCAAACGACCCCCCACCCCCTCAATCGTCTATCTCTCATCACGCTTTCACCTCAGAGACGAGGTCACCGGCGCCGCCCTAGACCGCCACCGAAAATCGCCCCACGGCGGCGGTCAAGCTCCAAATCCACCCAAATTTACACCTCACACTCCTCTCCTCCTCCCCTTTCCATATACATGCCCATTTTCCCTCAAATATCACTCGAACCTCTCGAATATCGAATCAAAGTTCCGATCCAAAACCCTAACTCGTCCAAACCCTGTCAAACTTACACCTTATATTCTCCTAGCCTCTCTCTTTCCAAATTCCAAACCAGAATCCTCCAAATCCGAGTGGAACTTCGCAAATCTTGGATTTAGGGTTCTACGGTCGGGGCTGTTCGAATTTTTGGGGTCAGCCAATGTTCGAATGGTTTTAAAACCAGGTTATGTGTTTGTTCTTACCAAGAACAAACACATAACCGTATTTGAAAACCAAATTTGAGATTAGGCAAATTCAAAATCTCAAAATCAGTAAGTTTCCGTTCGATTTTGTTTCAATTTTGTTCAGTACTTGTTTCATTCCGCTCTTGTCATTGTTTTTAGCTTTTTGTTTCATTTTGTTTGATTTGTTTAAATCTGTCTTGTTTCTGAATCCACCTTGATACATGTTTCAGTGTTTTAGTTTCTGATTCTTTATTATATGTTCTAATCGATTTTGTTTAGACATTGTTTGAATTTAATTAGTTTAGTTTAATTTAGTTTAGTTTTAATTAGTAATTATATTAGTAATTCCGTGTTTAGGGTTTAGCTTAAATTCTGTTGGTTTGTTAATATTTCTCAATCTTCATTGTTTAATTGACTCATAACTGTTTATTGCAATTACATTTTTATTTGTTTCAACCTCTTGATTAGTTAATCTGCCTAGTTTAATTAGTTTTAATTTAGTCAACCCTAGTTAAATAGGATGTTTGGTTATAACTGATAGGTTAGTCTAACTAGTGTTAGTAATTCTAAGGGGTGGTCAGGGGTGTTTTAGGTATAAAAAATGGCCTAATTTGTTAAGGGTAGAAATTTCAGGAACCAAGTAAGGGTAGTATAAGAATTTCATAGCTAAAAGAGTATCCTAGGACCTTCTAGAATAGGACTTTAGTGCATAACTCAATAAACTTAGGGTAATAACTTGGGTAACAAGTCATAAAGATAGGGTCCAATAGCCAATTTCTAAAATTAAAAGGGAGGGAAAATGAGTAAAATATCCAGAACATTCTGCCCATCATTTGTGCCTATAAAAAGGCATCACTATGCTTTAAACAACAAGTTTTTAGCCTCCAAAAATTCCCCCCAAAAATATCTCTCTAATTTTAGATCTGATTTTGAAATTCAAACCTTCAAAAATCCAAAAACAATAGAAAATCCAGTAGAAAAATCCAAAAACATGACTGTTTTATTGAATTTCCTAATTCATTTCTAGTTCTAGTAGCTGAATTACTTCTCTTAACTTCTTTTCTGGTAATTTGAGACTTCACAGTAGATTCTGCTTGATTTCGAGTAGATTCAGGGGTTTATTTAGTCGAATTTTGGTCTTTTGCGTATTGCTGGTGTGGTATTGACTGATTTGAAGTGGTTTTTGGGTTTGAAAATCATTCCTGTGTTGGTTGTTTGGTTGCTGTTGTAATTACTGTTGCTGTATTGCTATTGCCTCATATTCCTCCTTTTGAAATTTTGTCTAGGTACATATTGGAACTTCTGCTGTAATTTCGAGTCCAAAACATGGAATAAAATTGTCCTTTTGATGATTTTTTGTTTAGTCTTATGTGTTTAATCAGTAATTAGTTCATTGATAATTTCTATTTTTGTAGAGAAGACTTGTATATAATTTGGACTGTATAATTCGAATTTCTGGACTGATAAACCTCTGTTTGTCCATTCATAGTTTTAGCATGGCTATTGCATGATTCTATTTCTACATTTTGTGGATAAATAAAAATCAGAATTAGTTTGAATCCATGGTTGATTGCGAGATTAGCTTGATATCCAATGTTTGTTGTAAGTTCAAGCTGAAGAAACGTCTTAAATAACCTTGTGTTGCAATAGATGATATTAATAATTTCACATTTTTGCAAGTAAAATAATATGTTGAGATAATTCAAATATGATTAGTTCATTTGTGTAGTATTTTCATTATTTTCAATTGTCTTTCACTTAATAGTGTCTAAGAATTCACCAACAGTAAGCGAATGAAGTAATCTGAATTTTAACTGCAGTGATCAATGTTCATTAATGTTAATAGGCAAAAAATTTATTTTAATTTCAGTGAAATTTTTAAAGCTGAATGGGCTAGAATTTGATTGTAACAGGCAGGGCTAAACAACCCTTCTCAATAGTAGAGTCTCAGGACTTAACAGACGGCCCAGGTCTTATTTCAATCATGTATGCGTTTGAACCTGGGCCTGGATCTATAATTGGCCTGTCCTTTATTTAATAGGCCTGAATTGGTTAAAAGTATAATGGTTTCCAAACAATGTTAATCAATTAGGAAAATAGGGAATTAAATCATGAATATAAAATTGGGTTTTGAATTAGGTAGCGGGTTCAAGCTAGAAGGTTCTTCCCTTTTGTTTGAATTCGGACTTGAATTCGAGGCTCGAATTTGTATTTGTGAATTAATTGGCCTTTTAGAGACAAATAATAAATAGAGAATTTTAGTTTTCTTTAGGGTGGACATCTAATAATAAAATGAGATGATCCTCGCTAAACCAAATACAAATTGTGGGGCCCTCATTAATTTTTTAATTAAAAAATACTTAGAGATTCGAGACAGGCCGATCAGCGAATTTCACGGCCTTCCCAAAAGATAACAACACGTTAGTCTCTTTAGGCGCATATTTTAATAATATTACCTTCCTAAATATGGGTGCACATTTATGTGACCCAAATCCAAATCTCAACGAAGTTGAAATGTGTTGACAATCACGGGTGCACTGGTGCGACATGGTTCGAGACGCATTTTCACGATGTTGCAATTCTTATTGAAAATAAAATAAAAGTGGGTTATTAATAAAAGGCACATATGTTAAAACATGTTTTGAAATCAAATAAAATCAAATACAACAGTTGAGCGACCGTGCTAAAACCACGGAATCCGGGAATGCTTAATAACTTCTCCCGGGTTAACAGAATTCCTTACTCGAATTTTTGATTCGCGGACTGTTAACAGAGTCGTAATTTTCCTCTGTTCGGGATTAAAACCGGTGACTTGGGACACCATTAATTTCCCAAGTGGAGACTCTGAATAATTAATAACTAAATCCCGTTCTGATTGTCCTTTAATTGAAAAAAACTCATTTACGCCCTTACGAGGGTGTAAGCGTAAAAAGGAGGTGTGACAGCTCTGGCGACTCTGCTGGGGAGAACAAACCCAGAACCACAGTTCAGGGTTTAAGAATTCGAGCTCGGAATAATTATTATATTTGTTTATATCTGATTTTCCTACATGTTTATGCTTAATGTGCTAAATGTTTACCGCTTTGATATTATTTGAACTGTATATAAACTGTGCCGAAACCCTTCTCTTCTCACCTCTAGGGATGTGCTTACTGGTTGAGACTCCCTATTCTGTTAGTGTCATACCTTGAAATAAGAAAGAGGCTGGACAAGTTACTAAGCCGGACGATCCTGCGGGTCCCCGGTACATAGCCCCCTCCTCGACTCGATTTGTCCGCTCGGGTACACAGTCTAGAACACATACCCAGGATTTGAACCTAGAATACTTGACTTCATGGCGGATCCCTAGTAGGAGCGCTTATTTGCATCACGTGCATATGACTTAGGGGACTCAACACAGGGGTTGGGTCCGTCTAGGACAGGTAACTGGAAATGAAAAGACCACCATGATGCATTTTACGTGTTGCATTTATTGGTCTCGGGTCCGCATGCTGTCCGACTTTTGAACATCGAAAATTTTGTGAAATTGAAAAAAAGAGAGAAATAGCAGTGTAAAGGATCAATTGTTTAGTTTTAGAAAAAAAATCGATGCCCAAATACTGTCGAAACTCTGCCGAAATTTCAAAAAATAAAAAATGGAGATGTTTTGTTAAAAGCAAAGGAAAAAATAAAAAAAATAAAGTCTTCATTTTAGTTTGGAAAAAAATAGGTTGTTTTATTTTTTGTTGAAAATGAAAAAGAAAAAAAAAGGGAGCCGTTATTTTTGTCTTGTTTTCGAAAATAGAAAAGGAAAATAGTTTTTCTTGCTATGAAAAATAAAAATGAAAAAAGAGTCATGTTTTAAAATAGTTCGTTAATTTGCCCGAACTACGCTGATTTGATTCTCACCGGGTGTGAGATACGTAGGCTACCCTCATCGGGTCCAACTACCCCTTTGCAAAAATAGCCAAAAATGTCAAAATTTTAATTTTCGTTATAAATAAGTTGGGTGATGCCATTCTTGTTTAAAATAAGCCGAATGTCCTTCAAAGGGACGCCGGAAGGCCGTTTTGCAAGAACAGCCACCCTGAGTCAATTTTAAATAATTTGCGGGCACAGCCTTAAAATCTCCCTTTCAGAAGTGTTGAAAAGCCGTATCAGTAAAATAGGGCTTTATTCTTGGAAATTAGAATTGAAAAAAATATATATAGTCTTTTTATTTTAGGTCATAAATAAGTGATTAAATTACCTTAATAAATGTGCAGGATGAGCACGACTCAAAATGAACCTTTCTCAATCATGAACAAGATCCCTTTGGAGTTACGTCTGTGGTGGAATGATTTAGGAAGCGAAGGGCAAGATGAAGTTAAGAAATATTTGAAAGGGCTTACCGGTTTGCTAGAAATTGTGCCTCGGGGATATATTATCAGAGCATTAGTGACGTGTTGGGGCCCTGCACACAATGTGTTCCATTTCTCAGACTTCGAACTCACTCCAACATAAGAACAAATGGCTGGGTACATCGGGAAAGATGAGGTTCCTTTAAAAGACAAATATTTAGTGGCCTCGAGAATTGTAGCTATGCACAGATTTTTAGACTCTCTGAAGATACGTAGGACGGTTCACAACGCAGATCTGGCAAATGGCTTTTGCACCCCACACTTCATATTCCATAGATATGGCCATATCGGGGGGGGTTCAATAACCCAGAAAGCAAGATATGTAGTAATGGAAACCGCCAAAAATGGGAGGAGCATAGGCGTGTCGCTTTCATGGTGGTTTTTCTAGGGCTAGTGATATTTCCAAGGAAAGATGGAAACATTGACATAAAAATAGCCGGGGTCGTCAGTACTCTAATGACTCAAGAGAAAAACACTCTTGCACCTATGATATTAGCCGATAGCTTCCGCGCTCTTACAGCCTGTAAAGCCGGGAAAGACTTCTTTGAGGGATGCAATCTACTACTGCAAATGTGGATGACCGAGCACCTATGCCATCGCCCTCAGTTTTTGAGCTATGGGTCTCCAGAAAAAACATGCATAGAAGAGTTCTACACGAGGATTAAAGGGGTCAATTTGCCAGAAAGATTTACGGGTTGGACAACATACTTTCGATCCCTTACTGCTAGTCAAATAGAATGGACGCTTGGATGGCTACGTGTTAGTGAAATCATATACATGCCAGCAGCAAGGCCGCATATCCTCTTGATGGGTCTCAAAAGCATTCAACCCTATGCTCCATATCGGGTTTTGATACAGCTTGGAAGATGCCAGATAGTGCCGAAGAACGGTGATCTTAGTACTCAGGTAGTTGAGATTAGTCCTGAAGGACAATTCCCTGAAGCAAAAGTCCGCCAGATTTGGAATGAATGTCAATACTTAAAGTCAGACACTTGCGTAAAGGATCGAGCCAAAGGCAAAGTATCGCTCGAGTACTCTGCTTGGTATAGGAGAGAATGTGAGCATGAAAGGCCAGCTAAAAGACCTCACATCCAAGAATTTATTAAATCATCGAGAGAGCAATGGGATTGGTTAGCCAAAGAAAATGAGTATAGAGCAAAAATAAGCGAGCTGGAAAAGTAAGTCCAAAATCTTAAGTTTGAAAACAGTGTGCAAGTTGCGGCTGATGAGGGTGAGAAAAAGAAATTGGCCAAAGAAAATGAAGCCTTACGAGCCCAAATCCAGAAAATGAAGATAGCAGCTGAAACCCCTGTTAGAAATGCCCGAGATGCAAGGCTGATAGACAATTTGCGGCAAAAAGTAAATGATTACAGTTTTGACTTTAATAGAGCAGAAAAGGAACTAGCTGAGGTTCGAAGACAGTTGGCTAAAAATGCAGAAGAACGAGCCTGCATGATTCAACAGCTGAAAGAGGAACATGACAATGAGGTCGCCAGATTGAGGAAAAGGGTCATTACCGCAGAAAACAAAATGAGCAAACAAGCAAAAGAGTTCAAGGTTGAAAGGGAACACTACTATACAACTTTAGCACAATTAGAAATGGATCTACAACAACTTCAGGAGAGAAATCAGCAGACTCTGGAGGCCAGGGCCGAACAGATAGTGCAGTTACTGCAGGAAAAAGGCATAATCAGAGAAAGAATCCTAGCTCTTGCTCACCACATCACCAGAAAATGCCAAATGTGCGAGAATATGACTCAGACTACCTTCTTTGCCTCAGTAATGATATTTGTGAAACAGATAATGAGTGACCTGGACAGACTTCAAGGGGAACTTGCATATAGGCCCGCGGCGTGACCGAACGATGTCCCGCAGGCACCAGGGGATTTAATGTATTCATGAGCCCGTATTTCATTGTGTCAGTTACTCGAGTCTGTATTTTCATTTTTATAGTCAGTCAGCATTTCGTTTTTAAGTAGAATAGTTATTAAGAAGTCTACAGTCTTGTTTATCATTTAGAGTCTTTCGTTGTAATGGATGTGTTTGCTATTAATAAAGTTGAAAATTCCAAAATTGTAGTTGCTATTTTTGCATTTATCTGGTTCAAGCAAGATCACGATACATAGGCAATTTTCATAGGCCCCGATCATAGCAATTTGAGAAACAAAATACAAAAAAAGTCGGGAAGTAAAAGAAAGAAAAGAAAAAAAGAAGAAGGGAGATCCGCAATAAAAGAGCCATGAGAAAGCAAAGAAAAGGCAAGAATAAAAGAAAGGTTATAGTTAAAATCGGGATGACGCATGTGGCCGAGCAAATTCATATTAGAAACCGATAATTGCCTAGGTGCATCCATGTTTCAAATATGCGGCCCTTTGTCTGTTAATGCCCTAACCACTAATAACGATGTTGTTGTTGATGAGTTCAGACAGGTGGTTTAGCTAGCTGGCATTCTGGCAACTCATCCATATAATACCCGCTCCAAAGATATGTCGAAAATGGTTATCCAAGAGATCGAAGCAACTATTGTTGACCCGGCCAGGGAGGAAGAAATAGTGGATGTCAATGCTATGAAAGAGGAAATGTACAAACTGAAACAACAAATGGCCGAGATGTACCAGGCCTGGGCAAAAGGACATCCCCTGCCAGTTTATCCTGCCAATCCTGCCTATGTCCCACCACCAGTTCAATCACAAGATCCTCCCACTGTTAACTCTTCCCCGGCCTATCCTACTTACCAGCCATACTTTGCAACCACTTCTCAAACACCACCACCTCCACCACTAAACCAGACTCCGTGTCCTCCACCACCAGTTGCTCCTGTGTACGTAGCTCCTCCGCCTGCCATGTTACACAAATCTTCAAATGAACCTTTGTTCCACACTCAGGAAAACTACTATTATCCGTCCGAGCCTACTTTCAAACCTCATGAGCCATACTCTTATACTCCTTTTATTGATATGTCAGCTAAAGAAGAAAAGCCTCCTAAGAACCCCGAACAGGAGGAAATGATACGCAAAGTAAAAAGTTTGGAACAATTATTTCGAAACATGCAAGGTTTAGGAGGGCAAGTGAGTGTTGCTTATAAGGACCTGTGTTTGTTTCCAGAAGTCCAATTGCCTGCGGGTTTTAAATTACCGAAGTTTGATCTTTATGATGGACATGGCGATCCTGTAGCTCATTTGAGAGGATTTTGTAGCAAGATGAGAGGTGTCCGAGGAAAAGATGAATTGTTAATGGCGTATTTCAGCCAAAGTCTCAGTGGATCGGCTTTAGAATGGTATACAAGGCAAGATCATACCCGATGGTACACATGGGATGACTTAGCCCAAGCTTTTGCAAACCATTTTCAGTATAATCTTGAGATTATCCCCGATCGTCTCTCCTTGACCAAGATTGAAAAGAAACCTGGGGAGAGTTTTAGAGAATATGGATTTCGATGGAGGGAGCAGGCCGCGAGGGTCGATCCGCCGATAAAAGAGGGTGAGATGGTGGATTATTTTCTACAGGCTTTGGAGCCCACTTATTACAGGCATTTAGTGTCAGCGGTGGGGAAAACTTTTAATGAAGTTGTAAAGATGGGAAACATGGTAGAAGAGGGTTTGAAGTCAAACAAGATTATGAGTTACTCCATAATAAAAGCGACTACCCAAGCCATCCAGACTGGCACTGGAGGGGCATTAGGTAAGACGAAGAAGGAAGAAGTTGCAGTGGTAGAGTCGAGGGCATGGTCTAGGGGTCCTTCACAATATTATCACCAACCCCGTCCACATCACCAAACCTACCCACATACACCATATGGCCCACCCCAACACTATTATACATCCCTCGTTCCCCACTTCTCAGTTCACCACGCCCAAACTTATCCTCAACCTCAAGCACTCTGGCGTGCACCCAATCTTCAAAATACCTATCATACCCAAAATGCATACCCACCTTCCAGAACCTATAGAAATCCCGGTGGAACCGGTTTTCGACCAAACCCTACTGCTAAGAATGATAGATTGCAAAAAGAAGAAGACTTTCACTCCGTTAGGAGAATCTTATACTAGCCTATTCCACAGGTTGAGGTAGCTTGGAATGTTAAACCCAATTAAACCAAAAATCCCAAACCCTACCCTGAGGAACCTGGACCATTCAGTAAATTGTGAATATTGCTCAGGAGCGCCAGGACATGATACGGAGAAATGTTGGCATCTGAAAACTGCTATTCAGGAACTTATTGATACCAGGAGAATTGAAGTACAAGCTCCAAAAACTCCCAATATCACGCAGAATCCATTATTGACTCATCATGAGACTCACATGATTGAGTTAGTGCAGAAGGGAGAATACAAGAAGCCGTCGCAAGCTGTGATGATGATTAAGGCAAATGAGAATAAAGCAANATAAAGGACGCTCGCGCAGAACCGGTTATCATCAAACCGGTAATTCAGTTGCATGTGGTTAGTGAAAAGGTTGTTTCGTGGAATTATGACCGGGTGAGTGTTATGTACAGAGGAAAAGAAGTTAAAGAAGAAGTATGCGAAACGCATGGGTTGACTAGATCAGGGAGGTGCTTTGCCCCTGAAGAATTGAGGAAAGTTAAAGTAGCTAGAGACAATCCGGCACCAGTGAAAAGAGCTGTTACTGAGGAGGAAGCTGAAGAGTTTTTGAAAAAGATGAAAGCACAAGACTACTCAATCGTGGAACAATTAAGAAAAACCCCGGTGCAAATCTCGTTATTGTCATTATTAATCCATTCGGATGAACACCGTCGAGCGCTAATGAAGATTCTAAATGAAGCACATGTGCCAGATAAGATCACTGTGAATCATCTTGAGAAGATTGCAAATAAAATTTTCGAGATTAATAGGGTAACATTCTCCGATGATGAGTTGCCATTGGAAGGAACTGAACATAATAGAGCCCTTTACCTCACAGTGAAGTGCGAAGATTCCGTGGTGACTTGAGTGTTAATTAATAATGGGTCTAGTGCCAACACTTGCCCTCTATCTACCCTAGAAAAGTTGAAAGTTGATAGTGAAAGAATCCATAAAAATAGTATATGTGTACGGGGATTTGATGGCGGAGGGAAAGACACAGTGGGAGATATTGTGCTGGAATTAACAATAGGACCTGTGGCATTCACTATGGAGTTTCAAGTGATCGATGTTGCTGTTTCATATAATCTTTTATTGGGACGGCCCTGGATTCATGCCGCAAAGGCAGTGCCGTCTACTTTACATCAAATGGTCAAATTTGAATGGGATCGGCAAGAGATTGTGGTCCATGGGGAGAATAATTCTTGTAATGCTATTACACCCTTCGAGGAAGTTGAAAATGATAAGGGTCCATGGGTGTACCAAGTTTTAGACACCGTTCTAGTTGCTAAAATCCCGGAAGGGGAGTGTGTTCCTATGATCAAGGTAGCTGCTGCATCTGTCATGGTGGCAACGGAGATGATAAGGAATGGATTTTTACCCGGAAAGGGTTTGGGAGCTTCATTACAGAGGATCATACAGCCAGTGTCTCTTCCTGGAAATCTGGACACTTTTGGGTTAGGTTTCAAACCCACTACTGCCGACATAAGGAGAGCCAAAAAGATGAAAAAGAGAGTGTGGACCCTTCCAAAACCTATTCCTCGCCTTTCTCATTCTTTTGTCCAGTCTGGTACTAAAAGGCGCCCAGCAACAGCAATGCCCAATTCTATGATGATAGAACATGACAAGGAGATGATTGAAAGGTTCGAAAGGTTGTTCGATGAAGTGAATATGATGGAAGCAAGCGAAGGTCAGAGTAAAATTGATAGGCAATTCGTGGGGTCTCAGGCCAAGATTAATAACTGGGAAGCTACTCCTCTTCCAACTCGGAAGGAGTCGTGGTAGTTAGTTTTTGATTTTCCTTTGAGTATTAAATCTGGATTATTTCCAAGGTTGTAATTCGGATTGCTATGTTCCGTCCATTTGGATGAGTTAAACCTTGTTATCTTACAATTTTAATGAAATGCAATTTCCTTCTCTCTTCATTTCTGATAGCCTTTATTTTTGTTTTTCTTTTTTCTCTTGTACAGTCCCTTTTATGCTGGTTTCAATGATGTATCATGCATGAGGAATTTCCGGCCTAGTCTTGATATTCAATGTGAAATAGTGAAAGTTGAGTGTGAGGATGAGATAGAATATGATGACGAGGAAGCTTTGGAAGAAATCAGTAAAGAATTAAGTCAATTTGAGGAAAAACCCAAACCTAATTTAAATGACACAGAGGCAATCAATTTAGGGGATCAGGAGAATGTTCAAGAAACAAAAATAAGTGTCCATTTGGAAGCACCGCTCAGGGAAGAGATAATAAAGTTGTTGTTTGAATACAAAGATATTTTTGCATGGTCCTATGATGATATACCGGGTTTAAGTACCGATCTGGTGGTCGATAAATTGCCCATTTATTCGGAATGCCCTCATGTCAAGCAGAAGTTGAGGAAATTTAAGATAGATATCAGTGTGAAAATCAAAGAAGAAGTCAACAAGCAGTTTGAGGCGAAGGTCATACAGGTTACCCGATATCCCACTTGGTTAGCCAATGTCGTGCCTGTGCCAAAGAAAGATGGAAAGACCAGAGTGTGTGTTGATTATCGTGATCTCAATAAGGTGAGTCCAAAAGACAACTTCCCCCTGCCAAACATCCATATATTGATTGACAATTGTGCCAAACATGAGATTGGTTCTTTCGTGGATTGTTATGCGGGCTATCACCAGATTTTGATGGATGAGGAAGATGCAAAAAAGACGGCATTCATTACGCCTTGGGGAACTTACTGTTATAGGGTTATGCCGTTCGGGTTGAAGAACACAGGGGAAACATACACGACGACGATGACCACCATGTTCCATGATATGATTCATCGGGAAATTGAAGTTTATATGGATGACGTGATTATAAAGTCAAGAAAGCAGTGTGATCATGTTAAAGACCTGAGGAAGTTTTTCCAGAGGCTTTGCAGGTACAACCTCAAACTCAATCCAGCAAAGTGTGCGTTTGGAGTTCCATCAGGGAAGTTGTTGGGGTTTGTGGTAAGTAGACGAGGTATTGAATTAGACCCGTCCAAAATCAAAGCCATTCAGGAGTTACCTCCGCCAAAGAGCAAGAAAGAAGTGATGAGTTTGCTGGGCAGGTTGAATTATATCAGCAGGTTCATTGCTCAGCTTACAACGACTTGCGAGCCTATCTTTAAGCTGCTAAAGAAAGATGTTGCGGTCAATTGGACGGATGAATGTCAGGTAGCATTTGACAAAATTAAGGAGTATTTGGCCAGTCCACCTGTATTGGTTCCACCAGATCAGGGAAAACCCTTGATCCTTTATCTGACAGTGTTGGATAATTCTTTTGGCTGTGTACTGGGGCAGCATGATGTTACAGGAAAGAAAAAGCAGGCAAATTACTACCTCAGCAAGAAGTTCACATCTTACGAGGTAAAATACACTCAGCTTGAGAGGACGTGTTATGCATTGACCTGGGTTGTACAGAAATTGAAACATTACTTGTCAGCATATACCACTTATCTCATCTCGCGGTTGGATCCATTGAAATTCATTTTCCAGAAGCCCATGCCCACAGGGAGGCTAGCAAAGTGACAAATCCTGCTCACCAAATTTGATATTATATACGTGACCCGTACTGCGATGAAAGCATAAGAAGTGGTTGATCACCTAGCAGAGAATCCAGTTGATGATGAATATGAACCTTTGAAAACATACTTTCCTGATGATGAGATAATGTATATCGAGGAATCCGAACAAGATGAAAAACCTGGGTGGAAGTTGTTCTTTGATGGAGCTACCAATAACAAAGGCGTTGGGATAGGAGCAGTACTTATTTATGAGACAGGGCAATACTACCCTGTTACAGCTCAACTTCGATTCTACTATACCAATAATATGGCTGAATACGAGGCATGTATCCTGGGATTGAGTATGGCTATAGACATGGGTGTACAAGAGATCTTGGTCATGGGCGACTCGGATCTTTTGGTACACCAAATTCAGGGAGAATGGGAGACACGAGACTTGAAGCTCATACCGTACCGGCAATGTTTGCATGAACTTTGTCAACGGTTTCAATCAATAGATTTTAGGCACATTCCAAGGATTCATAATGAAGTCGCTAACGCTTTGGGCACTTTGGCATCGATGTTGCATCATCCAGATAAGGCATATGTGGACCCATTGCAGATTTAGGTTCGAGATCAGCATGCCTATTGTAACATGGTGGAGGAAGAGCTTGATGGGGAGCTGTGGTTTTATGATATCAAAGAATACCTCAGAATGGGAGTATATCCGGTACAGGCCACAGTAGACCAAAAGAGAGCCATTAGATGCTTAGCAAGCGGATTTTTCTTTAGCGGAGGAGTGTTGTACAAAAGAACTCCAGATGTTGGTTTATTGAGGTGCATGGGTGCTACACAGGCTACAACTATCATGATTGCGGTACATGCAGGAGTTTGTGGACCTCATATGAGTGGATATGTACTGGCCAAGAAGATTCTTCGAGCAGGATATTATTGGCTCACTATGGAACAAGATTGTATCAGTTTCGTACGCAAATGTCATCAGTGTCAAGTACATGGAGATTTGATTCATTCTCCTCCATATGAGTTGCACACAATGTCGGCACCATGGCCCTTCGTTGTTTGGGGGATGGATGTCATTGGGCCAATCGAGTCAGCAGCATCTAATGGGCACAGGTTTATTCTAGTAGCCATTGATTACTTCACTAAGTGGGTTGAGGCGAAAACTTTCAAATCGATGACCAAGAAGGCAGTGGTCGATTTTGTGCATTCAAACATCATTTGTCAGTTCGGAATTCCAAAGATAATTATCACAGATAATGGTGACAATCTCAATAGCCATCTGATAGCGGAAACATGTAAGCAGTTTAAGATCACGCACCGCAATTCTACCCCATATCGTCCTAAGGCGAATGGAGCAGTTGAGGCAGCTAATAAAAACATCAAGAAAATACTTCGAAAAATGGTGGAAGGATCCAGACAGTGGCATGAGAAGTTACCTTTTGCTCTGTTAGGATACCGCACTACTATTCGTACTTCAGTAGGGGCAACTCCTTATTTATTGGTGTATGGTACGGAGGCGGTGATACTTGCAGAAGTTGAAATACCCTCCCTTCGGATTATTGCTGAGGCGTAAATTGATGATGATGAGTGGGTTAAAGCCTGTTTAGAACAATTGAGTTTGATTGATGAAAAGAGATTAGCAGCAGTATGTCATGGACAGTTGTATCAACAGAGAATGGCAAGAGCTTATAACAAGAAAGTGCATCCGCAGAAATTTGAAGTAGGGCAATTAGTATTGATGTATATTTTACCTCACTGGGCTGAAGCAAAAGGAAAATTCGCTCCTAACTGGCAGGGGCCGTTTGTTGTAACACGAGTGTTGTCCAATGGTGCATTGTATCTAACAGATGTGGAAGGAAAATGTGTAGAAATGGTTATCAACTCTGATGCAGTCAAAAGATATTATGTATGATTTCTTTATCTTTATGTACCTGATTGTATTTGGCAGGTTTTAAGATTGAAATGACGAAGGTATTTTGTTCTGCTATCCAAACACTTTATCCTTTGTTATCCCTTTTGAGCCCTGTTATATTTTTCCTTCGTAGCCCTCTTTCGGAATCAACAACAAAATTTAAGAACCCGAGCAAGGAAATTAAGTGGAGAAATAGGAGAAATACAGTGGAAAAAGAAAAATAAAAGAAAAGAAAAGAAAGAAAAGAAAAGAGAAAGAAAAAGAAAAAAAGAAAAGAAAAGAAAGAAAAGAAAAGAAAAAGAAAAGAAGAAAAGAAAGAAATGAAAATAAAAGAAGAATGGAAGAAAAGAAACATCGCAACAATGAAGCAATTTTATGATCTGAACTACGTTTGACTTGATCCCAAAAGGGTACGTAGGCAGCCTCACTGAGGTTCAGTCACAACTAAAGAAAAAGCCAAGAATCCCCAAGAAGGGAACTGGGGCGGAAGTTATGTTTGTTGCGAAAGGTATGATTCCGAAAGTTTTAATCTTGAACCCACGTTGAATTATTTTGAGCCTTTATATCTTTTTTCTAAACCCATCCAAAATCTGCATTACCGTCCAAAGAAAGACCTTTTGATCAATTTTAAGAAATATCAATACAAACAGGTAAAGTGATTCATACCAGGGGACAACACTCTGAGGCTAGAAGGAAAATGATGAAATGAGAGAGTCTTATTGGTGAAAACCTTCACGGGCACCATAAGGCGACGTGAGTTGAGAGAAATAAAATGAGAGAGTCTTATTGGTGAAAACCCTCACGGGCACTGTAGGGCGAAAGTGAGTTTTCAGATTAGACAAATAAAGGAAGCATGTGGTTGAAAGGTGTTTTTGAAACATGGCAAAATAAGCAAGGTTTGGGTTTTGGTGAAATTCGGTTGTGAAAGTATGAAACAGCAAATATGGCAATTGACAGTTGATTGGTGGGACAAACTAGGTTGGTTAATCCAAAATGCATGGCACAATTAATGGAATCAGCCTTTCCACCCAGATAAGTCCTATCCTTTTTCTCTTCATTACAACTCAGTCGTTTTCAGAGTTTTCTATCCTCAAGACCTTCAAGATCATTGCATTTCATTCTCTTGAAATCTGTCTATAAGACATTTCAGTGTCAGTTCTATTCAAAAACAAAAGAAGGATGTCAAAGCTAGCTACCAGCTTCCCAGTTGTATGGCTCAACGAGGTTGGGACATATCAAAGAAAGTAAAGCATAAAGAACCAAGGGAAATCCCATCAGTGGGGTAATCAGATAATTGTGAGGGAAAAGTGAAGTTTCACAAGAAGGAGACAGAAACACAAAATAGCAATACGGGGTAAAAATATTCGGGTCATCTAGGAAGTTGTGGAATGTCAAAACAAGTCCAAAGAAGCAAGCTAGAGCAGAGTTGGAAACATGAGCATGGCCAACAAGAATGCCAGCAGCTAAACACCATTTTATATTAACAAATCTTTCTTTGATTAAAACAGGGGCAGAAAATTTTCTTTGTAAGCAGGAGCCCACCTGGATAACAAGGGAATACCTTTCAAATTCAGTAAGCAGGAGCCCACCTGAAGAACAAGGGAATATCTTTCAAAAGTCAGCAAGCAGGAGCCCACCTGGAAAACAAGGGAATACATTTCAAAATTCAGCAATCAGGCACCCACCTGAAGAACAAGTAAAGTATAATGCAAGTTTTATTACATAGCCCGTCATAGGGTTCACATATCATATTATACAACTATGTGTTTCATAGACCATCCATAGGTTTCACATTTTATATTATACCTCTATGCGTTTCATAGCCCGTCCATAGGGATCACATATCATATTATACACCTATGCGTTTCATAGCCCGTCCATAGGTTCCACATTTTATATTATACCCCTATGCATTTCATAGCCCGTCCATAGGGTTCACATATCATATTATACACCTATGCGTTTCATAGCCCGTCCATAGGTTCCACATTTTATATTATACCCCTATGCATTTCATAGCCCGTCCATAGGGTTCACATATCATATTATACACCTATGCGTTTCATAGCCCGTCCATAGGTTCCACATTTTATATTATACCCCTATGCATTTCATAGCCCGTCCATAGGGTTCACATATCATATTATACACCTATGCGTTTCATAGCCCGTCCATAGGTTCCACATTTTATATTATACCCCTATGCATTTCATAGCCCGTCCATAGGGTTCACATATCATATTATACACCTATGCGTTTCATAGCCCGTCCATAGGTTCCACATTTTATATTATACCCCTATGCATTTCATAGCCCGTCCATAGGGTTCACATATCATAGTTCAGTAAGTAGGAGCCCACCTGAAGAATAAGGGAATATCTTTCAAAAATTCAGCAAGCAGGAGCCCAGCTGAAGAACAAGGGAATAGTTTTCAAACATTGCAAGCAGGAGCCCACCTGGAAAACAAGGGAATACATTTCAAAATTCAGCAGTCAGGCACCCACCTGAAGAACAAGGGAAGTATAATGCAAGTTTTATCTTTCAAGTTTAATATTTGGTAACACAACGCGCCCAGTTATCAAACTGGGGCAGAAAATTTTCTTTGTTTGTGTATTTTTGTCGCAATCAGGAGCCCACCTGGAGAACAAGGGAATACATTTTTAAGCATCGTAATCAGGAGCCCACCTGAAGAACAAGGGAATACATTTTTAAGCATCGCAATCAGGAGCCCACCTGGAGAACAAGGGAATGCATTTCAAACACAGCAGTCAGGCACCCACCTGAAGAACAAGGGAAGTACAATCCAAATTTTAGCCTTTAATTTTAATATCTGATAACATGATGTCCCAGTTATCATACTGGTGCAGAAATTGTTTTGTGTTTGTTTGTTTCATCGCAATCAGGAGCCCACCTGGAGAACAAGGGAATACTTTTTAAGCATTGCAAGCAGGAGCCCACCTGGAAAACAAGGGAATACCTTTCTCAAGCATCGTAAGCAGGAGCCCACCTAAATATGGACATATATTTCAAATTGTAGTAATCAAGAATCATAAAGAGGAATGGCAAAACATCGTCAAGGCAATAACAAGAATTCCATTGAAAGAACACAAGATACAAGTTCAAGGCAACACAAGATCAAGTTTGAAGGCATAGATAGGATTTCTTATAACTCATAGAACATAGCTTAGGCTAGCTTCTTTTTATATTGACATGGTGTAATAAGGAGGTCAGCGAGCAGTAACGGCAGCAACATCAGTGAAATCACAAGCTCCTGGTAGTCCCAGCTACCAGACATTCCTGAACTACACTGACTTGATTCCTGTTTATCCCGGTATATGTAGGCAGCCTCTGAAGCAGGGTGCAATCAACTCTTTCAAAATGCTTCATACAGAATATGCGAACGGAAAAAAATCTCTCAGTTCCGCTCACTTGTCTTTGCACGAAAACTCTTCGTGTTTCCGGGCAAAGAGGGGCAGCTGTGAGCATGTGATTTTTGCCCTAACCAAATTGTTCCCAAAAAATTCAAACAAAATGACTTTTCTTTATTTTTACAATTTTTGTGCATTTTGGTGTCATTTTCTGATAATTGTTGCACTTTATTTGTGCATGATAATTCATATAAAATACAAAAAAACGCATTTTGCATTTAGGTTTTAACTTCATGTTTTAGTATTAATTAGGGATTAATTTGTTTTAGAATAGGATATGAAGAAAATGACAAAAAATAGTTTACTTTAGAATTTTATTGTTTTAATTGGAAATTGCTACAAAATAGTTTTAAAAGTAATTTTAGGCCATTAATTAGTTTAGTTTAGAGTTTTATTTCTATTTTTGCATCTTTATAAAATTCATAAAATACAATACAAATTGATAAAAATACAAAATATAAAAAGATGAAAATGAAATACAAGAGTATAATAGAAAAGAAAACAAATTAAAATAAAAAAGTGGTCTTAATAAAAGACCACAATTGGGCTGATTTGGCCCAATTCTGAGTCACACGCCCAGCCCGGTAGCCCTTTATCCGGTCCAGCTCTTCAATAAGCCAAACGACATCGTTTTAGGGAGTGATCTCAACCGTTGGTTTTTTATCAGACGGTTGAGATCATCCTATGATATTTTATATTAATATGTCCAAACGACCCCCCCTACCCCCTCAATCGTCTATCTCTCATCACGCTTTCACCTCAGAGATGAGGTCATCGGCGCCGCCCTAAACCGCCGCCGGAAATCGCCCCACAGCGGCGGTCAAGCTCCAAATCCACCCAAATTTACACCCCACGCTCCTCTCCTCCTCCCTTTCCATATCCATGCCCATTTTCCCTCAAATATCACTCGAAACTCTCGAATATCGAATCAAAGTTCCGATCCAAAACCCTAACTCGTCCAAACCCTGTCAAACTTACACCTTATATTCTCCTAGCCTCTCTCTTTCCAAATTCCAAACCAGAATCCTCCAAATTCGAGTGGAACTTCACAAATCATGGATCTAGGGTTCTGCGGTCAGGGCTGTTCGAATTTCCGGGGTCAGCCAATGTTCGAATGGTTTTAAAATCAGGTTATGTGTTTGTTCTTGGTAAGAACAAACACATAACCGTATTTGAAAACCAAATTCGAGATTAGGAAAATTCAAAATCTCAAAATGAGTAAGTTTCCATTCGATTTTGTTTCAATTTTGTTCAGTACTTGTTTCATTCCGCTCTTGTCATTTTTTTAGCTTTTAGTTTAATTTTGTTTGATTTGTTTAAATCTGTCTTGTTTTTGAATCCGCCTTGATACATGTTTCAATGTTTTAGTTTCTGATTCTTTATTATATGTTCTAATCGATTTTGTTTAGATATTGTTTGATTTTGATTAGTTTAGTTTAATTTAGTTTAGTTTTAATTAGTAATTCCGTGTTTAGGGTTTAGCTTAAATTCTGTTGGTTTGTTAATATTTTTCAATCTTCATGGTTTAATTGACTCATAACTGTTTATTGCAATTACATTTTTATTTGTTTTAACCTCCTGATTAGTTAATCTGCCTAGTTTAATTAGTTTTAGTTTAGTCAACCCTAGTTAAATAGGATGTTTGGTTATAACTGATAGGTTAGTCTAACTAGTGTTAGTAAGTCTAAGGGGTGGTCAGGGGTGTTTTAGGTATAAAAAATGACCTAATTTGTTAAGGGTAGAAATTTCAGGAACCAGGTAAGGGTAGTATAAGAATTTCATAGCTAAAAGAGTATCCTAGGACCTTCTAGAATAGAACTTTAGTGTAGAACTCAATAAACTTAGGGTAGCAACTTGGGTAACAAGTCATAAAGATAGGGTCCAATAGCCAATTTCTGAAATTAAAAGGGAGGGAAAATGAGTAAAATATCCAGAACATTGTGCCCCTCATTTGTGCCTATAAAAATTTAGCCTCCAAAAATTCCCCCCAAAAAGATCTCTAATTTCATATCTGATTTTGAAATTCAAACCTTCAAAAATCCAAAAACAATAGAAAATCCAGTAGAAAAAGCCAAAAACATGACTGTTTTATTGAATTTCCTAATTCATTTCTAGTTCAAGTAGCTGAATTACTTATCTTAACTTCTTTTCTGGTAATTTGAGACTTCACAGTAGATTATGCTTGATTTTGAGTAGATTCAAGGGTTTATTTAGTCGAATTTTGGTCATTTGCGTATTGCTGGTGTGGTATTGACTAATTTGAAGTATTTTTTGGGTTTGAAAATCATTCCTGTGTTGGTTGTTTGGTTGCTGTTGTAATTACTGCTGCTGTATTGCTACTGACTCATATTCCTCCTTCTGAAATTTTGTCCAGGTACATATTGGAACTTCTGCTGTAATTTCGAGTCCAAAACATGGAATAAATGTCCTTTTGATGATTTTTTGTTTAGTCTTATGTGTTTAATCAATAATTAGTTCATTGATAATTTCTATTTTTGTAAAGAAGACTTATAGATAATCTGGACTGTATAATTCGAATTTCTGGACTGATAAACCTGTGTTTGTCCATTCATAGTTTTAGCATGGCTAATGCATGATTCTATTTCTACATTTTGTGGATAAATAAAAATCAGAATTAGTTTGAATCCATGGTTGATTGCGAGATTAGCTTGATATCCAATGTTTGTTGTAAGTTCAAGCTGAAGAAACGTCTTAAATAACCTTGTGTTGCAATAGATGATATTAATAATTTCACATTTTTGCAAGTAAAATAATATGTTGAGTTAATTCAAATATGATTAGTCCATTTGTGTAGTATTGTCATTATTTTCAATTGTCTTTCACTTAATAGTGTCTAAGAATTCACCAGCAGTAAGTGAATGAAGTAATCTGAATTTTAACTACAGTGATCAATGTTCATTAATGTTAATAGGCAGAAATTTGATTTTAATTTCAGTGAAATTATTAAAGCTAAATGGGCTGGAATTTGATTGTAACAAGCAGGGCTAAACACCCCTTCTCAATAGTAGAGTCTCGGGACTTAACAGACGGCCCAGGTCTTATTTCAATCATGTATGCGTTTGAACCTGGGCCTGGATCTATAATTGGCTTGTCCTTTATTTAATAGGCCTGAATTGGTTAAAAGTACAATGGTTTCCAAACAATGTTAATTAATTAGGAAAATAGAGAATTAAATCATGAATATAAAATTGGGTTTTGAATTAGGTAGCGGGTTCAAGCTAGAAGGTTCTTCCCTTTTGTTTGAATTCGGACTTGAATTCGAGGCTCGAATTTGTATTTGTGAATTAATTGGCCTTTTAGAGACAAATAATAAATAGAGAATTTTAGTTTGCTTTAGGGTGGCCTTCTAATAATAAAATGAGATGAGCCTCGCTAAACCAAATACAAATTGCAGGGCCCTCATTAATTTTTTAATTAAAAAATACTTAGAGATTCGGGACAGGCCGATTAGCAAATTTCACGGCCTTCCCAAAAGATAACAATACGTTAGTCTCTTTAGGCGCGTATTTTAATAATATTACCTTCCTAAATATGGGTGCACATTTATGTGACCCAAATCCAAATCTCAACGAAGTTGAAATGTGTTGACAATCACGGGTGCACTGGTGCGACATGGTTCGAGACGCATTTTCACGATGTTGCAATTCTTATTGAAAATAAAATAAAAGCGGGTTATTAATAAAAGGCAAATAAGTTAAAACATGTTTTGAAATCAAATAAAATCAAATACAACAGTTGAGCGGCCGTGCTAAAACCACGAAATTCGGAAATGCCTAATACCTTCTCCCGGGTTAACAGAATTCCTTACTCGGATTTCTGATTCGTGGACTGTTAATAGAGTCATATTTTTCCTCGGTTAGGGATTAAAACCGATAACTTGGGACACCATTTATTTCC
Source organism: Nicotiana glauca (assembly GCA_026770625.1). Taxonomy (NCBI): domain Eukaryota; kingdom Viridiplantae; phylum Streptophyta; class Magnoliopsida; order Solanales; family Solanaceae; genus Nicotiana; species Nicotiana glauca. The sequence continues at coordinate 54,302 of MU724668.1, forward strand.
CAAGTGGTGACTCTGAATAATTAATAACTAAATCCCGTTCTGATTGTCCTTTAACTGGAAAAAACTCCTTTACGCCCTTACGGGGGTGTAAGCGTAAAAAGGAGGTGTGACAGTAGTCTACATACATTCTTAATTTATTTCCCTTTTTACGTACTACCACTACGTTTGCTAACCAATCGAGGTACTTGACTTCCCGAATGGAACCTATTTTAAGGACTTTTGGTACCTCGTCTTTGATGAATGCATGCTTGACTTCAGACTGAGGTCTCCTCTTCTATTTAACCGGGTGAAACTTCGGATCCAAGCTCAACTTGTGAGTAGTTATTTTTGGTGGGATCCCTTTCATGTATATAAGGGACCAAGTGAAACAATTTATGTTAGTTATAAGGAATTTAATGAGTTTTTCGTAAGCTCGGGAGTTAACCTCATGCCCAGGAATACCTTCCGATCGGGCAGGTGCTCGATCAATCTAACTTGCTCCAGCTCTTCAACCGCTGACTTGGTGGCATCAAAATCATTAGGGGATATTAAAGACCTATGGACTCCGTAATCGTCGTCCTCACCCATCTCCTGCTTTTCTAGTTCAGTCGGGGCCGATGTCGGGGAATGCTATTTGGTTTCTTCTTTGATGACAAAACTTGGGCTCTTTGATGTGGAGAGTGCGGATATTGGGACCACCTCATCAGCTGTGAACATTTATGTTGCGGCTAGTTGCTCTCGTAAACTATTTTGATCCCCCCTGATGTGGGAAATTTCAACGCCTGATGTAGTGTCGGGGATACTGCCCTCATATTGTGAATACCGAATAGAGAATTGTATCTCATATTTCCTTCGATCACGTCAAACTTTGTTTCCTTAATGGTTCCAGCAGTGTTTATCGGCAGGGTTATGACCCTTTAGTGGTCTCATATCCATGTTGAATCCGTTTAAAACTCAGACTGCAGGCACTATTTGGTCTTGTAGACCCAGTTGTTCCAAGACCCTCGATCTACTGAAATTGGCTGAGCTACCTAGATCAATTAACACACGCTTAACTAGAGATTTATTTATGAGAATATATATTACTAGTGCATCATTGTGTGGTTGCACGATGCCTTCAGCGTCCTCATCGTTGAAAGATATGGTTCCCTCCGGTACACCGAGTCTGCTTTTCCCTTGTAATGGATACTTTAGTGCATTTCAACATCGGCCCTTGGGGGACGTCAACTCCACCAATGATCATGTTAATGACGTGCTGAGCTTCCTCTTTCTCGATCACCTTGTCTGAGTCCCTATTCCTAAAGTGATTTTTGGCTCGATAACTCAGAAATTCTCGGAGGTGTCCGTTGTTGAATAATCGGGCTACTTATTCTCTCAATTGTCGGCCGTCTTTTCTTCTGTGGCTGTGAGTGCCATGATATTTACACATTAGGTTGGGGTCCCTTTGGGCAGGATGAAACTGTAATGATCGAGGCCACTTTGTGTCTTTGATGCGTCTGATGGCGGATATGATGCTGGCGGTATCAACACTGAAGTTGTACTCTGATAATCTCGGTGCCTCCCTGGCCCCGAGTGGCCTGTTAAACCGTTCTTGCTCATGAGTCCCCGACTATTGTGGCCTCGATCCGTTCCTTTTTTCACTCCTTGCAAGATTTTACTCGGACCTACTACTCATTCAATCTCCATTATAAGGTTGATATCGATCTCTGTTTGATATTGGTTCATAATCGATGGTTCTTTTATATCTAGCACTAGTTCTGATGGGATACACGAACCCGGGAGGGGTCCCATGCTGATCATCTTCGACTCTGATTTTTGATTGTTACCTATTATGGACGTCGACCCAAGTTACCGCCGAGTATTCTACCAAGGTTTGTTTCAAATGCTTTGAAGCCAATGAGTTTGGGGGTTATGTCCTTGAGTAAATTCCTGAATGGCTCAATCGTTCGCGACCGGAGGCAGATCTATCCCTTCCATTTGAAACCTCGACACAAACTTCCTGAGCATCTCGTTATCCTTTTGCTTTACTTTGAAAAGGTCTGACTTTCGGGTTTCGACCTTGATGGCCCCTACGTGCGCCTTTACAAAGTCATCTGCAAGCATAGCAAACGAATCAATAGAATTAGGGGGTAAATTGTGATACCATCTCATAGCTCCTTTTGACAAGGTCTACCCGATTTTTTTCAGCAAAATGGAATCGATTTTGTTATCTTCTAAGTCATTCTCCTTAATTTCACATGTGTAGGAGGTCACATGTTTGTTTGGATCAGTTGTTCCATTGTACTTCAGAATTTTTGGGCATACAAAACTTCTTCGAGATTGGTTTTGGGGCTACGCTCGGAGGGAAAGGCTTTTGGACAAATTTCTTGGAATCCAGGCCTTTCAGTATCGGAGGTGCTGCTGAGATCTGATCAACTTGGAGTTATAGATATCTACTTTTTATTGTTGGATTCGATCTTCTTTTCCCCCTATCCACCCGCTTCGTTAGTTCTTTGAACATCTTTATTATTTCGGGGCTGGCCCCAGCTTCAGCTTCACCCGGCCTTTTTGAGGTTCGATTATTTCTTCGGGTGTTCTCCCGGGATAGTTAGGGCTTGACCTTACTGGAGCGTGGAATTGATTCTGTAACTGGGATATTGCCACCTGTTGAGCTTGTAACATTTCAAAAATCACCCGCAAATTGATCCCATCATGTGTACCCTAGCTACTGACCTAGCTCTTCCACGAACATTGTTTTCTGGGTCCGTGGGCAAGTTAGCGTCGATGGCCACATGAGAGTTGGTGTCGATAGGGTCTGCGACCGGAGCTTGTCATACCTCCTTTTTTACACACCTACCCTGAAGGATAATGTATAAGGGAGTTTTTCCAATTTAAGTGACATTATTCGAATTGGGATTATTTATTCAATTTAGAGTCACCACTTGGGATAGGTTTGGCTTTTGGTGTCCCAAGTCATAAGTTTTCTTGAATCCCAACTCGAGGAGATTTTCGACTTGCCAAATGAAGTTTGCAAACCAGAAATTCTAAGTAAGGAATTCTATTGACTCGAGGGAAGGTGTTAGGTACCCCGGATCCTGTGGTTCTAGCATGGTCGCTTAAACTATTATATTTGGCTAAAAATTTGATTTTTAATACATGTTCTCCTATAGTGCATTTTCGAAATTATTTACCGCTTTTAATTAGTAATTTTAGCAAATTGAACGTCGTTTAAAACATGTTTTCGGATCACGTCACATGAAATACACCCGGATCCTCGACACATTTTATTCAATGTTTTGGGATTTGGATTTGGGTCACATGAAATGTACACCCGAATTTAGGAAGGTAAAATTATAAAAGAACGTGCCTATAGCAAATAACATGTTATTAACTTTCCGGGAAGCCATGAAAGTCTACTAAATGGCTTACCCGATTTTCTAAACATTTTTAAAGAGGTAATTTAAAGAGGGCCATGCAATTTGTGATTTTATTTGGCGTGGCACACCTCGTTTTATTTTAAGGCTATCCATAAAGAGGCTATGGTTTTCTATTAAGGGATTGTCTCTAAAAGGTCCGTAATTAATTAATAGTGTTAATGAATCATTACTGAAAGTATTCAAGCGCATTCAGGCTTCAAGTTCAAGTCCAAACTCAAACAAAAGAATCTCCGTCACCGAAAACCCCTTTAATTCGAGCTTGCTACTTAACTCGAAAGGCCTAAACTTACATTATAACATTAAATCAAAAGTCTCAATAGATGGCTAGGACCTTCAGCAGACTGGGCTTCAAATCCAACCCAAGAAAAAGGAAAATTGGTTTAGCCTTGCAAGGAGCTGCCTAAAGTTGGGCTTTAAGCAGATTTAAGCCCGGTTCCAATTTGAATAAGGCTGTTACGTTTTGGCCCATTTCCAATACCGAATTTTGTTTCTCTCAGACTACTGATTTTGATGAACAATGGGGCTTAGTGATTTGTGAACGCATAAACAGTTTTGAATTCACTCGAACTTAAACATGCTAACCTTGAATCCAATTATCACATGCATATTCAACTTATTTGTATATAGTTAACCAAACATACTGAATCCGAAATCTTAAAAGCCAAATCAATTTCAATCAGTACATCCTAAGGATTTTTATGTGTGAATTGAATCTGTAAATGAACAACTAAACTAAATAACGCATTTTAAACCACAAAGTGCCCGATCTTTCACTAATACAAGTCTGCAGTCCATTTTGGATTCATTTTCTAACTCGTACCTTATTCTAAGTCTAACTTTCAAAAGGACATGATAGCAAATCTGAATTGACTAACACTACAGCTAACATTTCTGATACTACTCACAATAGTTTGAATGTCCAGTTATTAGTACAAATGAAGACCATAGATCTCAGAATCAGTTTCCAGTTCAAGCTATTCTCTAATTATAAAAGTTAAACTAACACAAAAAAATCTAAACTATACTAACGCTAATGAATAATCACTAACCTAACAGTCCAAACAGTCCATTACAAATCAAATTAATTACAATAAGATAAAATAAGGCCATAAAACAGTCAGAATTTGCAACAAAAACTCATGCGTCAAACTTCATTTCATTTTCTCAACTTGAGATCTACATTGGAACGAATTCAGGGAGTGTACCTGGAAGTTGAAATACAATAAGAAGAAGGAGAAATCAGTAGCAGTAGTGAGCAAATAACAATGTTAAACAGCATCAGCAAGGAACAGTTCTAGAACCAAAATAGTATCACAGACCCAGAAATGAACCCAGCAACTAACACGTCCCGTAAACAGCCAAAATAACCAGCTCGAACAGACCAGATTCAACTCGAAACTGACTCCAGAACCTTTTAAACTTCAATTACTGAACAAAAAAGGATGTTCAAACCATTTTGGATATTATATAAGCTAGAGATTTGAATTAGGAGCTGGAATTCGAAACTATTGTAAGGAACTTCAACGGAAGAGTATTGTTTTTTGGAGATTTTCTGTTGTTTTTGGTTTTTTGAAGATTTAAGATCTAGAAGGAACTCTCACACTCTCAAATTTCAGCTTTTATTTTGAATTTTAAAATTCAAATTTTCAGATCCTAAAACTTGTGAAACAAGGCAGTAATGACTGCCTTTTATAGGCAAAATTTGAGGGCTCTCTCAGATTTTCAGTTTACACCTTTTAGTCCCGATTTTCTTTTTAGTTTTTAGCTAGTTAGTCCCTAAGGTTTTGACTTGTTTCTCTAGTTTTAACACTCAATTCTGAAATTCTAACTAAAACCCTCTTCTAGAAGATTCTAGGAGGTTCTAGTTTCAACTACAACATTATTTTCTATTTAGGAATGCCTATACTACCCTTATCCTTCCCCTTAAATTACAAACCCTAAACAAACTAAACTTCAACCCTCTTACCTTGGTTAGTAACTATAGTTAATTACTCAAAGGAACTAAAAAGTTCATCTAATTCCAAACACATCCTAAAGTTAAACTAATTATTCAACCCAACTAATCAAAACATGGAGATTAAATCTAACTAAACTGTTAATCCAAACTAAATTTATTCACTAAACCAATTAGCAATTCAAATGAAATTGAACTAAGGTCAAATTATCAGTAACAATCATGAACTACTTAATCGAAACCAAGCACAAAATCAAACCAATAGAAAATCAAAGCAAAAACAGAACAAAATTAAACCAAAATAAAAGACTAAAACAAAACATCATCAATTAACATGAAGAAAATTAATCAAATGAGGAGGGACCTTACTAACTTAAAATGAACAATCAAAAAACTTAAACTAAACCTATAACACTGAACAAGAACTACACCTAAACTAATGACAAAATTAAAAGAATCAATTCGTGCTATTGATTATCAGCGAATTAGAACTCAAACAAACATGAAAACGAACAAATAAGAACAGAGGAAAACGAATTCAATTACTGATTCTAGACGGATTGGTAAACAAAAATAAAAAACAAAACATAAATTGATTAATCATGAAGAAATGACAGTCGTGAAGGAGAAACTAATTCAAATAACGAAAAAAAATAAAGAAAACTCACCTATGAAGTTCTAGAGTTCTGCCGCTTCTATGATCTAAAATTCGAGCACCTTGGGCGAGATTCTAAGGCCACTGATGATGGATTAGGAACGAGGGAAGTGAGGAGATCACATGATGTGAATTTGGTGAGATTTGGATGATTTAGGGTTTCGGCCGGAATTTTGATTTGATATTCGAGAAGATTGGCTAGGCTTTGAGGGATAGGGTTTGGGGATTTAGAAAGAGGAGAACGAGAGGAGTTCAGTGTGTTAATTTGGTGAGGTTTGATGACTGGCCGCCGCCGTAAGGCGATTTCCGGTGGCGGTCTAGGGCGGTAGACGGTGGTGTACGTTCTCTGAGAATGGGGGTGAGAGAGAGACTACTAAGGGGGTAGGGGTGTTCCGACACTTTAATATCAAATAGTCCTTAGTTCCTGACCATAGGATCAAAGATCCTCGACGGCCAGGATTAATACTTATTATAGCGGGGGCGTTTTGGGACGGGGGGAAAGCTGGACCGGGTGGACTCACGGGTTTGGGCTAAACTGAAACGGGTATCCGGGGTTGGTTTGGGCTGGAATAAACCTAGGCACCAATATTTATTCTTTTGGCAGCCGTTTTGGTTTTCTTTACTCAATTAATTCTTTTCCCTTATTTATTTTTTTTCTCTCTTTTCTTTCTCCTTTTCTCTTTTCTTTTTTATTTTTTATATTTAAAATCAAACTAAGAATTTAAACATCACAATTAATTCCAAATACCTAATTAAGATACAATTAGCCTAATACCAAAAAGAAATCAACAAACCCAAAACTAAAATAAAAATCAAACCCAAAGAAATCTAACTTTCTTTATAATTTTGGTATTTTCGTACAATTCTAATTACTAATTAATCCTAAAAATATGTTAAATTCAATCCTAAATGCTCATGCAGTAATTTTGTATTCTTAGGTATTATCATTAACAATGCATACCAAAAAAATACAAACAAAACACAAAATCATGCAATTAATTTCTAAAAATTCAAATAATAAAAGAAAAATCCTAATTCTAATGAATTTTATGGGAGTAATTAAACGAGGCAAAAATCACATGCTCACAGCTGCCCCTCTTTGCTCGGAGACACAAAGGGTTTTTGGGCAAAGATAAATGAGCAATCATGAGAGATTTTTGCCTATTTGGCACTCCATGAGAAACATTTTTGGAAACTGTCTGACCGAACCCTGCTTCAAAGTTTGCCTACATATCATTGGCTATAAAGGAATCAGGTTTGTGTAGTTCTGAAAGGTTTGGTAGCTCGGACTACCAGGAGCTGTGATTTCACTGCTGCTACTGCTTGTTGAACTCCTTATTACACCAAAAGGGAAAATCAAAGCTAAGCTAGCTATGCCTATCAACTATGAGTTACAAGATTCCTATCTATAAATCTCTTAAAACTTGATCTTGAGTCTTAGCTGATTTTGCAGTGGACTCTGATATGAATCTTGATGCTCGCAAGCTGTAGGTGTTGTTTCTTTCCGCAGCATTGGGTCCAAACGGGATCGGCGGGGCTTATGCCTTCAATGAAATTTTGAGCAAGCTGCACCTTTGTTCGCTTCAACATTTGAGTTCATTTCTTTTTGTTCTTTTCTTCTTTTCTTTATTTTGGATTGAGACTTATTCCATCGGTCGTCTTGTATCCTGTGCCTCGAGGTCAAACCTGCTTAAGACACCAAAACAAACAAACGAACGAAATTTTCTGCCCCAGTTTTCACTAGAAAAATTTCGTGAGTTAGTTGTGACACATGTCTAAGAAATAGAATCAGGATTGTGTATCCTTGGGAAAGAAGCCAGGTTATGCCGGAAAAGAAAAAGGTCCTCGGGTTATGCCGGGGATTTGAAGGAAAAAGGTTCTTTGGGTTATGCCAGGGAGGTCCACGGGTTATGCCGGGATTGAAAGAAAAAGGCTCATTGGGTTATGCAAGGGAGGTCCACGGGTTATGCCGAGATTGAAAGAAAAAGGCTTCTTGGGTTATGCCAGGGACGTCCGCGGGTTATGCCGGGATTGAAAGAAAAAGGCTCCTTGGGTTATGCCAGGGAGGTCCACGGGTTATGGCGAGATTGAAAGAAAAAGGCTTCTTGGGTTATGCAGGGAGGTCCGCGGGTTATGCCGGGATTGAAAGAAAAAGGCTCCTTGGGTTATGCCAGGGAGGTCCGGGGGTTATGCCGGGATTGAAAGAAAAAGGCTCCTTGGGTTATGCCAGGGAGGTCCGCGGGTTATGCCGGGATTGAAAGAAAAAGGCACCTTCGGTTATGCCAGAGAGGTCCGCGGGTTATGCCGGGATTGAAAGAAAAAGGCTCCTTGGGTTATGCCATGGAGGTCCACGGGTTATGCCGGGATTGAAAGAAAAAGGCTCCTTGGGTTATGCCAGGGAGGTCCGCGGGTTATGTCGGGATTGAAAGAAAAAGGCTCCTTGAGTTATGCTAGGGAGGTCCACGGGTTATGCCGGGATATCTAGGGAATGGGGGCCCTATGCTATGATTTTTTTTTTCATTTTCACTTCTTTTCCTTCTTTCCTTCTTCTTCTTTTTCTTTTCTTCTTATTTTTCTTTCTTTTATCTAGTAAAACGCATGAAAGAATTTGGGGAAGAACTTCCTTTTTGGTCGATTCCCTGCTGCAATGTTGTTTCAGCGCTTGCGCATTTCTTTTCTCTTTTGGGTTGCTCCTGCTTCTTGCATGGTTGCTTTGAATTACACCTGTTTTAACTTTCAACAAAGAACAGTTTGTTAGTTTGAAATGGTGGTTGGTTTTGTGGCCTTGATCATGTCAATTGCTTGATTCCGACCCAGTTTCCGTTGAGAAGTTTGATGCTTGCTGGCTTTGAGGGTGAATCTCTTTTCAAACCGACATGACTCAACTTTTAGGATTTCATGATGATTCGCCCGTGTGGGCTCTGGCCGTTTCACTTTATTCTGCTCTTAGGACCTTTGTCTTTGACTTTCTTTCCTTTCCAATGTCTTTGCTTTGAAAGCATCAACCACCATGGCCATCCGGGGTTGGCCTGACGCACCCACTGAGGCTGGGTATTATCTTTGGCTTTTGCCAGGCGAAGCCTTATAAAACCAGTCCTGCTACTTTTCTTTGTAATAGTCTCAGAATCAGAGTTAAACCGAAAGGGATTCAAAGAAGAAGTATACCAAAGGCAAGTATATGAGTTTAAAGAGAGACGTCCCTTTCTGGGGAAAAGAAGGACTTATCTGGGGGTGCATGCTGACTTCAAATGGACATGACATGCTTCTTGGACTGGATGCCTGACCCACACAAATTTTTCGGCTTCTCCTGAACCCATTGATCCGTATTTCAAAACCAGGGAACCTTTCCAGGACTCTTTTAGTGACGAGATATCTTCTTTTCGGCCAACAACACCCTTTGCGAGTTTTTGCTAATCGACCTCTCTCCTTTCTCTTCTCATCGTCGCCCGATAGTGCTCTTTCTGAGTTTTCACCAAACGGACTCTCTCATTTTCAAATTCTCTACTCACCGTCGCCCTATGGTGCCCGAAGGTTTTCACCAATAAGACACTCTCATTTTATTTCTCTCAACCAAAATCCAACAATGTTGTTTTCAATTCCCACGCAAGGCCAATTTATCGGAAGGACTTGGACAAGGTTTTGGGTAAAAGAATTTTGGATGGAATTACAACTTTGGAACCATTTTGGTGGACTCAATGGCCGAACCATTATATCATCTGCCCTAGTTTCAACTTTTGGGGGAATTGGGATTTTTGTTTTGGTATGACTGAACCCCAGAGAGAGGATGCCTACGTATCCTTTCGGAATCAAGTCAAACGTAGTTCAGGGAAAACATTTGTTTTGTTGTTTTTGTTTTTGTTTTGTTTGTTTGTTTTGTTTTGTTTTTTCTTTTATTTTCTTTTTCTTTTCATCATATTTTCTTTTTCTTTTGTTTTTTCATATTTTTTTCGATAATACTTCCGGGTTCCAAAGAGGGTGGCCAAAGAAGAGTAACCGGCTCGAATGGGTTTGCGAAGGGCTGATAGTGTTTGGATAGTGAGAAGAAAAGCCTTCGTCATCTCAATTGCACAAAAACCAACATCGCAGAGAGCCTAGACATAGTACCTCTTTACTACATCTGCATTCACAGTTGTTTTGGGATCATTTCCTTCAATATCTCCCAAATACAATGCTCCTCTCAGCAATATTTTCCGGATGATGTATAGACCCTTCCAATTAGGAGCGAGTTTCCTTTTGCTTCCTAGTGACGAGGGAGAATGTGTCTTAACATGAGTTGTCCCACTTCAAAATTTCTGGGACGCACCTTCTTGTTGTAAGCACGGGCCATTCTTTGTTGGTACAACTGCTCGAATGCGCCCTGAGTACAGCACACTCATTTATTGTAATGTATGGACCTTTCCAACCTGCGAATCAATTCTCCTTCAATTGTTCCAATTCTTTTTTTTTCTCAAGGTTACCTTCTTTGCATTTCGACTCTTGATTCATTATTTCGAAAATTTGACAGCGTTTTGGGATCTAGGCATGAAGTCTGCAAGCATGTCATGTTATTTAAAGCTGCATTATTAGAGCTAAAGAGAAGAAATGAAGGAGAGAAATAGAAAAATCAGAAAGAACAAAGAAAACAAACGATGGAATATTGATTTCATTTATTGGAATTTTGAAGATAACAGGGTTCACGTTCGGGAATTTAAAGACAAGAAACTACAGGAAACATCCGAGTTACACCCTGGAATAACTCGGGAAGCAGAAAGAGTAGCAGGACGGGTCTATCGGGACTCCCCCTAATCAGGAATGGCGTAGCCTTCCAGTTTTGAAGCTTAGCTCTTGGTCCCATGTATAACACCTCAGCGGTGCTAGTGCCCTCTCCCGGCTGGACCATGTGGGTTTCGTAGAGCATTTTCCTCATTGCCCCACGTATTTCCTCACTTTCTTCAGCCGTGAAAACCTCATCATCTTCTTCTTTACTGTACTTAGGCTTGACAAAAGTTTCATACAAATGTACCACCTCATAATCGGCCATTTTCATTTTTTGAAAGAACACTTCGGCTTCCTCAGCATTCACAGGCTTCTTAGGCAGGAAACGCCTTCTGGTGGCATTTTTTACTTCCTCTACGTTTGAATATTTCTCAATAGGGGGGGTTTTCTAGCAGCTCTCCCAAGATCTCTTTAACCTTGTACATAACCACCGTCTGATGATAATTCCATGGCACCGTAGTAGGGCTCGTCATGGGCTTCTATGGTACGCGTCCAATAACCACTGGCTCACTCATCCGAGGTGGTTTGATTGTCCCCCGCACCACATAGGCTTGCTTGGGTACGTACATTTGTGTTCCTTTTTTCAAATCAGTTTTCTTTTCTGGTTCTATCTTGGTGATTTTGCTCTTCTTTTCCCCTTCCTCTTGCTTCGAGGCCACCTTTGGCTTTCTTTCCGTATCATCGATAGCAATTATAGCTTTTAAGGCTGGATCAAACTCCCTCCCTTCACAAATCATCCCGATTACTGGCCTGTTGTTGTGAGCGGGCAGCGGATTATTGGTCACATTTGGGATATCCTCATCCCTCAACACAATTTTCCCTTGCTCTATTAAGTTCTCCACCACTTGTTTCAGAGTCCAACAGTCATTTGTATGATGGCCTTCTGCCCCTGAATGGTATGCACACCTGACACCAGCTCTGTAGGAAGGCGATGCTGGGTTTTGCCTGTTCTGAGGGACCGGCTGCAGTAGACCCATTTGGACAAGATTCAGGAATAGACTAGAGTAAGATTCACCAATTGGGGTAAAGTTTGGTCTCCTGGGTGGTTCCCGAGGATGGAAGTTATTCTGCGGAGGTCGAGGATTATAGTGGTTCTGGTGGGGAGGCTGATTTCTTGGGAATGGAGGTTGATTTTTGTTGGCATGTGGCTGCGGTCGGGAAAAGGGTTGAGCGTTCATGACAGCATATGGTTGTGGAGCATAAGCCATGTCAGGATGAGGGTAGTAGTGTTGAGAGGTTCTCTCAGAAAACATGGGTCTAGGAGCCCGGTGTCTTCTTGCCCCTAAGGCTGCCATAACCGTTTCTTCTTTCTTATTACCTTTGGCCATTCCTCCCGACCTGCCTTGGATGACTTGGGAGGTTGCTCTGATGGCTGACTGGCTCAAGATTCTACCCGTTTTCAGACCATTTTCTATCATTTCCCCGATTTTAATCGCCTCTGCAAAAGGTTTTCCCATGGCCGATATTATGTTCTGGAAGTAATCTGCTTCCTAGGCCTGGAGGAAGACAGTGACCATTTCTACTTCATACATGGGAGGTTTCACCCTCGATGCCTGTTCGCTCCACTTAATAGCATATTCCCTGAAACTTTTCGAGGGCTTCTTCTTCAAATTTGCTAAGGAGTTCCTGTCTGGCGCGATATCGATGTTGTATTGAAACTGCCTTACAAAATCTCTGGCAAGATCGTCCCAAATGTGCCATCATGAGATGTCTTGGTCCATATATGACTCTGAGGCAATGCCTACTAAGCTTTCTCTAAAATACGCCATCAATAACTCTTCTTTTTCGCCGGACCTGCGCAACTGATTACAATACTTTTCCAGGTGAGCAATGAGATCACCGTGCCCATCATACTTTTTGAACTTTGGCGTTTTAAATCCCATGAGCAGGTGCACGTGAGGGAACATGAACAGATCAATATAAGAAACATTTTTCTGCCCGCTTAATCCTTGCATATTCTTTAAGCTCTGCTCAAGGCTCCTCATTCTTTTCGCCATCTCATCTTGTTCAGGGGCCTTGGGAGTTTTATCTTGCACTGGTGTAAGCTCAAATGGCGGTGAATGAGGGTAAGTGTATGTGGAATATTGAAGAGGATCTACTTGAAAGATGGAATTTTGGAAGGTAAATGCCGAGGAATCAAGAGTGGGCCTAGGTAGTGCAGGTTGTGTGGTGGCGGAGCATGGTGGTGCAGTAAAAATATTGGGAGTTGTTCCTGATGTGAACACCTGGGGGCGTACCTCAGAAGGTGTTCCTATAAAGTGAGCAGACGGGGTATTCGGGTGACTGATGGGGATGTTAGAAGTACCCGGGTTCTCGAGAACAGTTCAGGAAAGCCAGGGATAACACTTGGAGGCTCCCTACCATTGGTCCATGCGTCCCACATCTCCATCACTCGGAGACGTAATATCTGATTTTCTTCCACTGTGGCAGACTTGGAGGCCGGGATCCCTGAGATGGGGCTGTCTTCAGTGATGAGAACTGGTGGCAAAGTCATTTCAGACGACATTTCTATACTTCCTTTTGATCTGGTGAAATATCGATGCGATGCCAGCTTAACCAAAACCAACCACTGTTTCTAAATGCCTAAGCTGGGATTTGATAGCAACAACGGTTAGTTTGAGACAAGTAACAGAGAGGTAATCGCACATTGGGGGTGTGATGCACCTATACAATTAAATGGATGTCTACATGTTTGCAATGGTTGCATGTGTCATCCCGACTTTTCTTCCTATTTCTTTTCTTTTGATTGCTTTTTCCTTGGATTTCCTTTGCTTTCTGTTTTTTCTCTCATTTTGATTTTTCTTTCCTCTCCATTTTTCTGTTCCTTCTGGCCTTTCTCTTTTTGTGTTTCTTTTCCACTCTGTTTTTCCTTTTATTTCCTTCCCTCGTATTTCTTTTTTCTTTTCTTTTCTTAGGGTTAGTGTCGAATTTTATGGAGATTGCCTACGTATCATGACCTCACATGAATCAGACCAAGCGTAGTTCTTACAAATAAATGCAAAAATAAGGAAATAATTTTTGGGATTTTTTAATTTTTATTAATACAACTCTGATTACAAACATACTAGACTATTTGTTTTTCCTAAAAAGAAAATTGCAAAACAGACTCAAAATAACAAAATACAGACTCGATAACTAGGAATACATCAAAGCTTCAAATCCTGGGGCCCGCGGGGCATCATTCGGCATCGCCGCGGGCCTACGTGCAAGACCCCTTTGTAACTTCTCCAAATCATTCATAACCTGACGAACAAATATCATCACTGTAGCAAATAAAGTGGTACGACCCATTCTTTCGCCGGCTTGACATTTCATGACAATATAATTTGCAATGCCTCTGATTCTTTCCCTGATCCGGTCCTTTTCCTGGAGTAGTCGGCTTAGCTGCTGCTTACGAGCCTCTAACACCTAGGAGTCGTGGAAGTGTGGTCTTGCAACATCTTTATTTCTTTATCCATCTCGGCGATTAGCCTGTAGCATTGTTCCCTCTCAGCCTGAAAGTCCTTGTCCTGCCGGGAAGCCTTATCTTCAAGGGTGTTCATTTTTCTTTTCATATTAGCAATGGTTCCCTCATAATTTTTTTTCATTTGTTGCACAAATTGGGCTCTTTCCTCTGTCTTCTTTGCCCAATGTGCCCAGATTTTTGCCATGTTCCCTTCAGATTTCTCCAACTCTTCCTGGCACTCTATGACTTGCTTCTTCAGTCCTTTTATCAACCTCTCATTGGACCGACTTCATTCTTGGTTTTTAGCAGCTATTTTCATTTGTTGGATTTGAGCCTTGAGAGCTTTGCTCTCTTGGGTCAGTTTCTTTTTGTCACCTTCATCAGCAGCGGCTTGCAAGTCATTTTCAAACCGGAGATCCTGAACCTATTTTTCCAATGCTCATATTTGGGCCCTGTACTCATTTTCTTTGGCTAACCAATCCCATTGTACCTGGGCTCCGTCAGTGAATTGTTGTACATGTGGCCTTTTGGCGGGTCTCTCGGGAATTTGAAATCTTTTTCCAAACCAGACCAAGTATTTTGGGTCCACTTCGCCTTTAGCCTAATCCCGTACTATGGTTTTAGGCTCAAGATACCTACACTCATTCCATATTTGTCGGATTTTTTCTTCCGAAAATGCAGCTTTTGGACCTAACTCAATGATTTGCCCGCTTAGGTCTTCGTCATTGTGAACAGTTTGGAATCTTCCTAGTTTCCGCAGGACTCGGTAGAGAGCGTAGGGTTGGATGCTTCGAATGCACATCAAAAGAATATAAGGTACTTCTGCCGATGTGTACACAGCCTCAGTAGCAGGAAGCCATCCGAAAGCCCATTCAACTTTATCAGCAGTTAAGGATCTCAAGCATGACAACCAAGCCTCAGTGCCCTCGGGGAACTCAATACCTGTTACCCGGGTCCCAAACTCTGTAATACAACTTAGCTCGGTTAGACCATAGTTCATATACCCCGTGCGATGACAAAGGTGCTCCTGCATCCATAGTTGTAGTAACAGATTGCAACCCTGAAATAATTTTACACCCTCTCGGCACATGGTCAAAGCTCGATACATTTCCGCCACAATCAGGGGAACCATCGTGCTATTAGACTTCTTTATGGCAACATCCAACATTCCGACAAGGCCAATATCTATGTGACCGTATTTTCGTGGACAGATCACAACCCCTAGAAAAGCTACAATGAAAGCCAGTCCTCGCCGGGCCTCCCATTTATCCTTGTTTCCGGCATGTGTTAAACCGGTATTGGGCTCCTCAAAACCTTTCGGGTTGCCATATCGGTGGTATAAGAAATGAAGTGTGCAACACCCTTCTTATAGATGCTTATCTTGAATGTCCCGACTAATGCTCAACAAATCCAAGAATCTGTGGAGGGTTACCGGTCTTGGTGCCAATGGGTATCTACTCCTGAGGTTCCCGTTGAGACCCGCATATCCCTCAATCTCCTCTAGTGTGGGTGTAAGCTCAAAGTCCGAGAAACAGAATACATTACGACTTGGGTCCCAGAATGGTATCAGTGCTTCAATAATATCCGTTCTTGGTTTGATGTTCAACAATCCGATGAGGCCACCCAAAACCTTGACCACTATTTCTCTGCTACCTTTTCCCAAGTCATTCCACCACATGTGGAGCTTCAAAGGGATCTCACTCAGGACTGAGAAGGGTTCAATATCAGTGGTATTCATCCTGCACATTTATTTAAAGGGGGTTTAATGACTTATTTTGACCTAATAGAAAAAGGCTATTTTTGAAAAAAAAATTCTTTATTTAGAAAAATAAGGACTTGGTTTTGCAGATACGACCTTTCAGCACTTCTGGGAGCAAGATTTTAAGGTTGTGCCCGCAAACTATTTAAAAATGACTCAGGGTGGCTGTTCTTGCAAAAACAGCCTTCTGGCGCCCTTTTGGGGACATTCGGCTTATTTTAACAAGAATGGCATCACCCGACTTATTTTGACAAAAATTAAAATTTTGATATTTTTTGGCTATTTTCGCAAAAGGGAGGTTAAACCTGATGAGTGTTGCCTACGTATCTCACATCCGGTAAGAATCAAAGCAGCGTAGTTCGGGCAAAACGTTTTGTCAAAATCATATATTTGTTACAACATCTCTTTTTTTTCTATTTTCTTTTTTTCTCTTTTTTTTTCAAAAATTCGGCAGTATTTTGGTACTATTTGGGCATTGGTTTTTCAAAACAAGCGGTTACCCTCACTTAGTCCTAACACTGCTATTTTCTCTATTTTCTCTCATTATATACAAGCCGGTCAACATGCAAAGCCGAGCAAATAAATGTGCAAGTAGCACGTAAGATGCANTGGCTTAGCAACTTATCCAAACCTCGTTCTAAATGGGAAAAGACTCTAAACAGAAGAGAAGCTACACGGAGTGCACCCTTCTCCATGATGTAGAAGACTCAGAGAGAGGAAGGGATTCGTAACAGTTTATATATGCAATTCAACAAATATCAAAGCGGTAAAACATTTAGCATGTATAGCATGGAGCATGTAGGAAAATTAGATAAAGACAAATATAACAATTATACTAAGCTCGAATTCTTGAACCCTGAATCGAAATTCTGGGTTCATGTCCCCAGCAGAGTCTCCAGAGCTGTCACACTTGCTTTCTTACACACCTACACCGAAGGATAGTGTATAAGGGAGTTTTTCCAATTAAGTGACATTATTCGAATTGAGATTATTTATTCAATTCAGAGTCGTCACTTGGGATAGGTTTGGATTTTGGTGTCCCAAGTCACTGGTTTTCGTGAATCCTAACTCGAGGAGATTTTCGATTTTCCAAATGAAGTCTGCGAACCAGAAATTCTAAGTAAGGAATTATATTGACCCGAGGGAAGGTGTTAGGCACCCCCGGATCCCGTGGTTCTAGCACGGTCGCTTAAACTATTATATTTGGCTAAAAATATGATTTTTAATACATGTTCTCCTATAGTGCATTTTCGAAATTATTTACCGCTTTTAATTAGTAATTTTTGGAAATTGAGCGTCATTTAAAACATGTTTTTGGATCACGTCACATGAAATGCACCCGGATCCTCAACACATTTTATTCAACATTTTGGGATTTGGATACGGGTCACATGAAATGTACACCCGAATTTAGGAAGGTAAAATTATTAAAGAACGTGCCTATAGCAACTAACGTGTTATTAACTTTGCGGGAAGCCATGAAAGTTTACTAAATGGCTTACCCAATTTTCTAAACATTTTTAAAGAGGTAATTTAAAGAGGGCCACACAATTTATAATTTTATTTGGCGTGGCACACCTCGTTTTATTTTAAGGCTATCCTAAAAGAGGCTATGGTTTTCTATAAAGGCATTGTCTCTAAAAGGGCCTTAATTAATTAATAGTGTTATGAATCATTACTGAAAGTATTCAAGCGCATTCAGGCTTTAAGTTCAAGTCCAAACTCAAACAAAAGAATATCCGTCACCGAAAACCCCTTTAATTCGAAACTTGCTACTTAACTCGAAAGGCCTAAACTTACACTATAATATTAAATCAAAAGTCTCAATAGATGGCTAGGACCTTCAACAGGTTGGACCTCAAAGCCAACCCAAGAAAAAGGAAAATTTGTTTAGCCTTGCAAGGAGCTGCCTAACGTTAGGCTTTAAGCAAATTTAAGCCCAGTTCCTATTTGAATAAGGCTGTCACGTTTTGGCCCATATCCAATACTGACTTTTGTTTCTCCTAGACTACTGATTTTGATGCACAATGGGGCTTAGTGATTTGTGAACGCATAAACAATTCTGAATTCACTTGAACTTAAACATGCTAACCTTGAATCCAATTATCACATGCATATTCAACTTATTTGTATATAGTTAACCAAACATACTGAATCCGAAATCTTAAAATCCAAATCAATTTCAATCAGTACATCCTAAGGATTTTTATGTGTGAATTGAATCTGTAAATGAACAACTAAACTAAATAACGCATTTTAAACCATCAAGTGCCCAATCTTTCACTAATACAAGCGTGTAGTCCATTTTGGATTCAATTTCTAACTCGTAGCTTATTCTAAGTCTAACTTTCAAATGGACATGATAGCAAATCTGAATTGACTAACACTACAGCTAGCATTTCTGATACTACTCACAATAGTTTGAATGTCTAGTTATTAGTAAAAATGAAGACCATAGATCTCAGAATCAGTTTCCAGTTCAAGCTATTCTCTAATTTTAAAAGTTAAACTAACACACAAAAAAAACTAAACTATACTATACTAATGTTAATGAATAATCACTAACCTAACAGTCCAAACAGTCCATTACAAATCAGATTAATTACAATAAGATACAATAAGGCCATAAAACAGTCAGAATTTACAACAAAAACTCATGCGTCAAACTTTATTTCATTTTCTCAACTTGAGATCTACATTGGAACGGATTCAGGGAGTGTACCTGGAAGTTGAAATACAATAAGAAGAAGGAGAAATCAGCAGCAGTAGTGAGCAAATAACAGTGTTAAACAGCAGCAGCAAGGAACAGCTGTCACACCTCCTTTTTACCGCTATACTTTATCGGCCCTTACTACACCCCGGGAAGAGATATAGTAATAAAGGTGTTTTTCCATTTTAAGGACAATCGAAGCGGGATTTGTTTTTTTTTTAATATTTAAGAATCAGAGTCGCCACTTGGGAGATTTATGGTATCCCAAGTCACCGGTGTGAATCCGGAATCGAGGAAGGGTTTGACTATGTTTAACAGTCGCGAACCAGAAATCCGAGTAAGGAATTCTGTTAACCCGGGAGAAGGTGTTAGGCATTCCCGAGTTCCGTGGTTCTAGCACGGTCGCTCAACTGTTATATTTGGCTAAAATCTTATTTTTATACATGTCAGCTTACAGTGCAATTTTAAAGTTATTTAACCGTTTTTGCCAATTATTATTTTATTTAAGAAATGAACGTCGTTTAAAAATATATTTTCGGATCACGTCACATGAAATGCACCCGGATCCTCGACACATTTTATTCAACGTTTTGGGATTTGGATTTGGGTCGCATGAAATGCACACCCGAATTTAGGAAGATAAAATTATTAAAAGCGCGCCTAAAGCGACTAACGGATTATTATCTTTGTGGGAGGCCGTGAAATTTGCTAGACGGCACGCCTCAAATTCTAAGTTTTTAATATAAGTATTTAAGGAGGGCCCCGCAATTTATGCATTTTCGTTTGGCGAGGCACATCTCATTTTTGTATTTAAAGGTCATCCTAGAGTAAACTATAATTGTCTATTGAATTTGTCTCTAAAGAGCCCTAGTTAATTAATGTTATAAAATTCGAGCCTCAAGTTCAAGTCCGGATTCAAACAAAAGGGACGAACCTCTTAATTTGAACCCGCTACTTAACTCGAAGGCCCAAATTTGATTCATGATATCTCAGACTCTTCTTTACGAGAACTTACCAAATCAATCCTATTGACAAGCGAGAAATCTGTATATACTCTCTGCATAATTAATCATCCATAAATATATCAGTCGAGATTAAATCAAGCTATTCATCAACACTACACATCATCTTTAGCTTATTAAATCAGACCCAAACTTTTAACTATATTAATGAGCTCACTTTAATGATTTAAAATAGCAAGACATGGAATATAGCATTTTGTAAAATCACGATTTTCAGTCAAGATGATCAAACAGATTAAGTTAGGCAAAAACCATTAAGTATAAGGAAAGCTCTAGTCATTATAAGCAAAATTAGATGAATGCTACCTCAGTAGTTACTTATTTCAATTTAACAGCAAATAAAACATTCTTCAAGCATACAAGCCTTATAATCATTATGTCTTATTCGTGTTTTGACATCATTTGTCTGGTGAGGAAAGTTTCGAAAGGTTGTGTTACCTGGTTTCGTATAGGGAGCAAATGCTGAAGGAATTCCAAAACGTCTAACTTATGACGAAATCCAAAGCAAGACAAACATGGAAGTAAAAGGAACTGGAACTGCCAACCAAGCTTTGCCTTCAAGCCAGGCAAATACAACGCCCAGAAGTTCTACTTAGAGCCACTCGAGAACAACTCCGGAAATGAAAATTAAAGGTCGAAAAACTGGAAAACGTACTCAGCCATGTTGTTACAGCAGAAAATCAGTAGCGACAAACCAAGAAATTCGGACCGCTTTTTATATACATGAAGATTTGTTGAATACAAAAATGTAAACTCAACGAGAAAAAAAAAACTCGACGGAAGTGAGTCGGAACAAATAGAATCAGCAGATGAACAGCAAATTTATAACTCAAA